>JAGVVM010002966.1:0-29489 GCA_019149425.1 Psidium friedrichsthalianum
TCAGAGTCAAAACATTCAAAGAGACAAACTTCCTCAACAAGTATCATCTCCATCTTCAAACCTCACGTTCATTGATTCTTCAACTATTCTTAAGCTCTTGTTAAAGACTATCTATGCCTTGCTTGAAGTGGAATATCCATGAAACATTTCTTCATCTGATCTTTCATCAAACTTTCTTGGATGATCATTTGAGTTTTTTAGGATAAAACATTTAACACCAAATACATGAAAGCATTCTATACTTGGTTTCTTCCTTTGTAAAGCTCATATGAGGTTTCCTCAAGTAAAGATCTCAGAAAAACTCGATTTATAATGTAATATGCAGTAGAAACAACTTCTGTCCAGAAATGTGAGGAAGCTTTGCTTTCAATCAAGAGAGTTAATGCCATTTCTTGTAAAGATCGATTTTTGCTTTCAACTACTCCATTTTGTTGAGGATTATAACGAGACGAAAAATTATGCCGAAAACCATTTTGATCACAAAAATCTACAAAGATCTAATTTTCAAATTCTCCCCATGATCTATTTTAATGTTAGAAATTGAATAAACTTTTTCATTTTGAATTTTATTTGGAAAACTTTCGAAATATGGGAATGCATTATTCCTGTGTGCAAGGAAGAAAACTCAAGTAAATCTAGTACAATTGTATACTATTACCAAACAATAATTTTTACCTCTAATGCTCTTGATTTGAGTAGGTCCAAAAACATTCATGTGTAGAAGCTGCAGAGCACAGTTAGTGAAATTTTGATTTATTGACTTATAAGAATTTGTTACTTGTTTGCCAAGAGTGCAAGTGTCATAAAGCTTTGCTTGCTTAGTCTTTTTGAGAAAAGTTTTGAGATTTTTTTGACACTCGTGTATCTTTGATGGATACAAGACATTTGATGTCTTTGATGATATATACAATATATACATATTTCCATGTTTTCGTCCTGTGAAAGATTCTTTGTTGTCCCAGCTAATACCTGAACATTTATCCTTAACCAATGAGATGTCATTAACAAAAGCTTGCCAATCTTAACGGTTCCTTTGCCAATAATTGTTCCTTTGTTGTTGCCGCCAAAGGAGACACTTTCCGTCAAACTTAGTAAGATTGATAAATATCTTGGAGTCTCTAGTCATGTGTCTAGAACGCCCACTATCAAGGTACCACTTGTTTCTTCTTTTCATTGGTACCTACAAACATGAAAAGAGTTTATGTTTTCTTTGGTACCAAAATCTATTTAGGCCCTTTTGGGTTAGTGGCGTTTACAAATCTCAAGATATCTCGAGTGGGTCTCTAGATCTCAGGACAATAAATTTTAGAATGCCTTAGATCACCATAATTTGTGCAATTTGAGATGTTCTATCCCTTAGATCTTATAAAGTGCTCATAAAAGTGATTTCTATACGCATGTATTGAAGGTCTTGTTATGAGTCTTTCTTTTATCATTGGAGAATGCTTTTTCCACTCACTTTCCAGTTGAAAATCAAGTCTAGACTTATTGTAGCATGAAACTTGTATAGAAAGAATATGTCGTAAAGTATTTGAACCAAAGGAAAACATTTTAATAATATCTGAAATCTCATTTTTCAGTGAGACGTTTTCCTTTTTCAAGGAATCATTCTCGATTTGCAAATCTTTATTTTCTTGGAGATCAAATCAGATTTTTCCTTGATTTGTTACAATATCTGGTCATGCCATAAAACACTGCTAGACGTAGTGTTTATTCACATCAGTCGTGTGACTGTTAATAACTATAATGAAGAGAAATTTGGTGTTCCTTTTGTTCTTGTGAAATTCTGGTTGCTTGTTTGGAACATGTAATTATTATTTTCAAGTGAGTTTGCTTAGGTTTGATCCAAGTTGTGATAAGCTTGTATGTTATTGACTCTATGCTTTTATGATGAATTGTTGTTTAAGTCGCCTGAGCAAATCAATGCCTTAGCTGAGTTTAGGCACCAACTCATTGAGATTTATTTCTCACCCCATTGTGGTTACCATTTTCAAGTTCACAGTGATACAGAGGCCCATCAGATTTGGAGTTCCTACCGACCAATCGTTCTATATCATGCCCCATCTGATTCCAGGCATGAATCAGGTCTGGGAACATCACATCACCGCGATCTGAGTGGATGAGGGATTCGACTACCTAGTAGCTCATCTCGTTAAAGCCTAGTTCTTGCGTGTAGGTGATATTCTCCATGGCTCGCTTCATGGATTTGAGGGGCCACCTAATCTGACCCCTTATGTCCCGGCCTGAGGTCCAATAAATCTCAATACGCTCGACAAAGAGATAGTAATTCCCGAGTCTTACATCGAGATCAACCTGTTTATCGAGACTGACTTGTCCATGACCTCGGACAACGTCCCCATGTCTCCTTCGTCATAGTAGCATGATGGCCTTTTTGATATCTCAGTTGATGATAAGGATGAGGGTGTAGTGACTCCTCTTTTGGAAGTAGATGATTAGCTAACTCTTCCGAATCTACCTACCTTTATGCTGATCTTAGTGAGCCGCCCCGAAGAATGGGATTGTAATTATTTTGTATAGCTCTATAGGGTTAGCGATCCTCTACTTTTGATGATATATTGGAATATTTGGCTAATTAATGGTGGTCGAGTTTCCTGCTTTGATATCCATGTCTATTTTTCTATTTGGGAGTATTAAACGTTTCCGCTTGCGCAGAAATTTTCGTGTGGCTGCTAGCATACCTGGGATGCTATTCTTTCCGACCTAAGGCATTTGGTAGGGATGGCACATGCTCGAGGATTGGGGCAGGACAATCTGTAAATAGTATTTCATAGCATTAACTTAGATATTAAAGATAATATATTGTTTTGTCAACTTCAAAACTACATAGTGGTTTTTCTCAACATAATTAATTAAAAGCCTTTTCAATTAATTGAGATAAATATGGGCTGAATCACATTCGAAATTTGGTCCAAACCCACATATAATTTTCGGCACACTTCGGTCTAGCTTTGGCCGAATTTTATTTTATTTTTCAAGCTCATTTGCGCAAATTTATGAGCTTAAATTAAGTTTTTCTAATCGAAAATATGGATTTAATTAATCCTTTTCAAAACATAATCATTTAACCAACTCTATTAAGCTCAAAAATATGCTCAAGCAACTCAGATAACTTTCAGTCATTTTAGCCTGCCTTAGCCTGAAATTATGAAGCTCGGTCCAAACCGTCTATCCAATTAAGCTCAACTCATCGCCATCGATGCAAAATGCTAATGCATGACTTGACAGAAGTTAAATATGTAGTGCATGAGGAAATATGTTGGGTGAGAATTAATTATCATTTTTATGTAATATGAAAAAAGAAAATTAAAATTTAGTCAACGCCTGGATGCTCATCGGCCCACTCAAACTCTCAGATTCAATATTGTGGGTTGATGAACACCCGTTGCTGGCTGCAATAATTGTCAGATTCAAGATTTGGTTAGAAGAGAGTGCCCGCGACCGCTCTGCCTCCAATGGATCTTTTAGGAAGTGAAAGCCACAATGTCAGAGTCTTGCTCCAAAAGAACCTTCTCCTCTGGGCTTAGTATGACCCACGCCACGATTCCACCTTCAGATTTACTGTCAATAAGAAAAAAAAACCATACGGACAGGAACGCACGTGTTGCTCACCAAGTCCGGCTTCCCCCAACCAAAATCGATGTCAGAGAACGGGAAACCGCACCAGCTTGAAAACGCCCCCACGTCCTCTCCATCACTGTGAGCAGCCCATTCCTTGGATTCTCTTGTAGAATCCTTCACCGTGCTCATGCACGACTCTCCGTCCTCTGTCACCGCGTACCTTGGCTTGGCACTCGCAAACGTGTAGTGGATCACCTTGGCAAACGCCTCGATATTCGGACGGTTCTGATCCGTTGTGTGTCAGCCGACGACGATGGTGTAGATGTTATCGAATGCGTTTGTTGGTATCGGTAGATTCACTCTCCCTCGCAAGTTCATCGAGTGACAAACCACGAATGGCCTTAGGCGGCCGTGCTATGCTCGATCCAGGGTTACAAACACCTTACATAAGAGTGCGCACATGACCTCCACTCTCGATATCCGCTCATTTTCAGCTGCAGCTACTTTCAGTCTCGATAGGGCCACACTGCTGAATACGAACCGTTTCATCGTAAATTTCACTCCACCACGGAGTGGAGGCCAACGAGTGAGTATCGACCCCTTCACTGGGAAAAGAGAGGACAGCTCGAAATACGGCAAGGCTAGTTCGTTAGTTCCACTCCGGCGCACGGTAGCCCATGAATTCATGAATGTCGCCATGGTGGACATGTTGCCTCGCTTGTGACAAGAGCACAGGCTGACCATGAGTCCCCCACACTCGAATACATTCACTTGAATCACAACTAGGGGATTGCCGGCTAGTCCAAGCGGGAACTCGGACAAACAGCTGAGCTGGTCCGCATCGAATTCTCCCTGGAGGAGATGATTGATCTGGCAATTCAATCTGGCATGCACAAATTCTACTCCTTGGTCGTTACAGTCGATAAAGAGCCCTTCCTCGATGTACTGACTGGCTAGAGGGTAGAAGATCACTAGGGTTTCCGAAAGTGACTCCTCCAAAAGTCGAAGCCTTTGGAAAGTATCGTCTTCATGGTTTTCGCCATCAGCCCAGTAGTAGAAAAGGAAACCGGCCTAACCTGGATGCTGAGGCTCATCTATGCAGGGAAGGTTTAGCTTTCGTTATTAGTTCGGCGTTCGGAGCCGATAGCTTGATCAGTTTCTTGCTTTGCATTTCGGCCTTCATACTTGATTCGCTTCCAATCACTCCAGTGCTTCTCAACAAATTGGAATTTCCTTTCCTGGTGCACTCAAACCCGGTAGGTAAAGATTGGTTATACAGAAACCCGTTAAACAACGATCCTTTTATGTTGATGTATTAGCATTCGGAGAAGTTTCATTTTCCTACCTAAACGGGATACAAATTATGTAAATCAATAATTATACACTAGGAATCGTGAAGACAGGAGACTATGTTCGTCTATTGCATGAAAATACCTTTGATGGTGTGAAATCGCGTGGACATTGTTATAACAAGTGTGATGATGACCCAATAGACAAATACCAAGATTAAAATTGTGACTTCGACTGCAAAAGCACGATGACGTAGCTACTAGATTAGGTCAAATATTTCGATCGACGGCAGTAATCGCTTTTGGTTAAGACGTCAGGGGAATTCCAATCCAGGAATTGGAGTCATCCATTCAACTTCCATCAACGATGTGCAAATTGTTCTTGTTAAGGGCCACTTATGCAGGTTTGGACTTGACTGAATCATGAGCTCATGGAGTGTTCCCAGTCTTCACATCTGTCCTTCTTAAGTATAAAATGTAAATAAAAAACTAAATCTGAAGGTCGCCTTCATAAAATCATAGGTGGGCCTAATTTAGATCTGCTGTGGAAATTCCAGGAGCCATCGAATGTAGAGAGAAATTCACGAAAGTCTAAAGCGTGTAAGCATTGTTTTCAAGGATAATTACCGCCCTTCGGAGAGTGTAGAGGATAGAATGCAGCTGATCCTCCAAGATTCAACGTACCTTCCGATTATTACGCACTAAAGTATCGGTTATAGCAGTAACAACATAAGTTGAAACCCGTAGACAGAGAGAAGAGAGGAGGAGGAGAAGAGGGTTCCGTTTAGGAGAATTAATGTGAAAACGACTAGCAAAAAAAAAAAAAAAGTTGTTACTAAGTTTGTGAATTGAAACTATGATTTGTGAATAGATCTTCTTGATAAGGTCGTGAGATTAAATATCACAGCAACTAGTTTGACTAATGGCGAAACACAAAAATCAAGATTTATTTGTGAATAGATTTTCTTGATAAGGCCTTGAGACAAAAATATAAAATATATATATATGGTAAAAATATGAAATCAAAGGTTTTACATTTGGCTTGGCACAAACTCATGCTCGCAGGGTTAAGCAATGTGGGGCAGTGAAAGACAAACGAATCAAGCTTTTTTAAATACTTTTGTGCAATGATCTTCGACATATTTCAAAACGATTTATCAAAATAAAGAAGGAATAACGGCTTGTTTCTCACTAAAGGGTGGCGCATTGAATCTAACGTCTGCACTTTGAACCATAGTTAAGAAAAAAAAAATGAGACATAACTTATGGAACCAATGATGAAGCTTATTGCTTCTATGATCTAAGGATTTTTGTTGTAAGTTAGAGTTCTCAATAATTACATTAATCTTCACACATATTGTTGCTCAACGCAAGTTTCCATTAATCAGCCATGAGTAGTCTAGAGGTTCGCCATGAATCTCACAAGAGCGGCCTCACTCCACTCTCATATATGTAGTTCCATCAAGAGATATTGTTTTTTTTTATTATCTTTTTCATTATACACCGTGGGTCAGCAATGCTATGAAGACCTCACTAGCCGCAAGTGAGGATTGTGGCGCTCACCCAGAGCCCCGTCAGCCACTAGGCAAGGGTTGCGACCCTTGCCCATGGTAGGTGAGGGCTTCGTGGCCTTGCCTAGTGGCCGGCAACCATCATTGAACTTTAGTGGAAAAAACAATGAAAAGAAAGGAAAGAAATGAAATGAAATGAAAAAAGATTAAAAAAAATTAAAAATTTGCAAAAATTATCGATATCAATGACGGTCATGCTATACGGGATGGGCAACATCTACTTTAGCAATTTCTAGCCAAACATTAGAAAATTTATCAAAAGGTTTGGACTAAATTGGTCGAATGATTTGACTAAATTGCCATATGTACAAATAGGCTTCAGACTTTATTGGTAATTATCTCAATGGAAATGGTGCCAACTAAATATTTGAATTTCATATATAACTACTTTTCATATTTGGCTTAATCATGAGATATTATGTATTTTGTAGATTATGGTTATAATTTGGTCCATTTTTCACTTAATGAACACCAATGCTTTATAATAATAGGCCTAAAGTGTCATCATCTTTTCAAATAAGGATTTGAAGTACCCTCATTATTTAAAATAATGACCTAACTAAAGGCATTCTCGTCATTTTAGGTTTTTTTTTTTCTCTTCTTCTTTTTCGCTTTGTCACAGCCGCGAGGGTCATGGCCCTTGCCCAAATTTAGTGAGGGCCAACCTCACCTTTGGCCAGCGAGGGGGGGTCGCCTAGATCTAGCGAGGGCTTCCCTTTTCAACGCTAGTGAGGCCGACCCTCACCAGATCTAGGCGACCCTCCCAACCCTCGCCAGTGACCATAACTTTTAGCCATTTATATGATTATGTTATTACATGATTGGGCACCAAAATCAAGTTTCGAGAATAAATCTCCAAATTTAACTTTGATTGCAAATATCATCAATACTTTAAAATAGTACAAGTAGAGAAAATCAAGCATAAAAATATTAGGTAGATCAGTCTCGCCAGATAAGCGATAAGACATTTCATTCGGTGCTCACCACGTGTATAGGGACTCACTAGTTAGTTTGTTATCACTCTTTTGCACCTTGGCTTTCTCTTCTTCTTCCTCTTCGTTCCAATACACCTACAATAGCGATGCACCACTTCTTCTGCATTCTCTCCCTCACCAATTCATAAATCTTACTTACAAGATTTGATTGGCTTCAAACACTAGGAATGTAATTCACTAGCAGAAGCTCTACTTTGGTACTGTTCACAAAGAACATCCGCTTCTTATATATAGGCAAGAATTGGATCCAAAGTAGGAAACCTTCTCCAACTAGGAAACCTTTTCAAATTTGTAAAACCTACTTGAATTAGACTTTCCCTTTGGGGCTCAAATTCGAACATATTTCATCAGATATGTTGAGAAAATTGTGTTCTTATCATGGCATAAAAGTCAAGGTACAAAGTGGCGTGTTCCTTGTAATTAGGTGTTAGGGACGATCCCCAATCCTTCCACATTGAGCATGTGACGCCCATTTAAGTATGTCAAGCTGCAAAGTGGCGAGACCCTTCCATATTGGTATTCTAACACGGATTTGTTGGTCATGCGTATGATTGACCAATTAATTAAACGAACACACAGTGCCATTTACGTAACATTGGGCATGTGATGGCCAGCTAAATCTGTCAAGTTTCGCAATATTGGGAAAAAGTATGTCAAGCTGTAAAGTGGCAAGATCCTTCCAATGCGGATTTGTTGGTCACTTGATTGATTAATCAAGTGGCCATGCGTATCACTGACCAATTAATTAGACGTTTGAGTGATGATTCTATAGCTATAGCTGCAACTTAATGATACCTGACATTATTGACATAATAGACTAAGTATCCAATCTTAGTGATTTAGAGAATCAATCAATCTAGGATCTGCATAGTCACTCTAAGGACACAATCAAATCATATCTTCAAAATTTAGCCACAATATACAGCTCACGCCGACAGATTCTACAGCAGTTGCTTCGTGATACCTGACATTTGAGCCCGCAAAGAAGATTACTATTTTTAGAAGATGGTGAAGCGAATAAAACAGAAGCAAGAGACACGGAGAGAGAATCATGGAAATCTTGAAACAACTTGATTTCATAACCAAGTATTGAAACCATAAATGGCCAACTCTTGGTATAGGCGAGTGACAAGCTTAGTTGACGAGAGCAAAGTTTAGAAATACCCAGCTTCGTCTCCAATGGATACTGTCTGTCCAGTAACTAATGTTGAGACTCTAGCTGAATCTTTCAACCTCACTTCCATTCCCTCCAACTACGCCTTCACCACCCCCACTTGTGGTGATCAAGCCATCCATTGGGACCACGATGACTCCATCCCCATCATCGACTTCTCTCTCCTCTCCTCGAGTTATCCTGATCAACATCTAAAGCCATCTCCGATCTCGCAAAGGCTTGTCAAGACTGGGGCTTCTTCATGGTACATATGTTCCTATAGTTAGTTTGCGAAAGTGCGAAATGTGCGAAACAAACGGTTGGTATATTTGATCACCTTCCGCTTGTCATACTTGTCACAAACACTCAAAGGCTAGCGAGATTATTAATGGAAAATGCTTGATTGATAATACCGTCTAGGACAGTACAATTTCAACCGTAGATCCACAAACCATTACCACATATTTTGCATAAGCACTTATTAATTAGAAGATTGTGTTGTCAGAAATAACACTGCTAGTAGCTTCCAATATTAATTGGCTGATTCAACCGATGTTGTTCATTCATGCCATACGCTAAAGAGAACTAATGAGAAATTATTCTCATGGCTTAGCTTGCGTAAGATTGGGCGCTGCACGTAAATCATACCCAACACCTTTGTCTTTTTAAATCTAGTTTTCCTAGTTGGTATAACAAAAGCTGGTGTCATTCTTCGTAAGTATGACATAAAACTCTATACATGATTCGACAGCGTGTTGTTTGCTATGTATTGATCATAGCCCTTGGCTGTATTTGTGAGCAGTTGATCAACCACGGAGTACCCAAGAGCCAAATGAAGGCAACGGTGGACGCGCTGATGGGATTTTTCGATCTGTCAGAGGAGGAGAAGAGTGAGTTCCAAGGGATTGGAGTCATCCGTTCAACTTCCAGCAACTGTCTGCAAATTGTTCTCGTTAAGGGTCACTTATACAGGTTTGGACTTAACCGAATTTTGAGCTCATATAGTGTTCCGTGGGCCTATAGATAGCCGGGGTCTTCACACCCGGCCTTCTTTAAGTATAAAATGTAAATAAATAACTACATCTAAAGGTGGCATTCATAGAATCATAGGTGGGCCTAATTTAGATCTGTTGTGGGAATTCCAAGGGCCATCGAGGGTAGAGAGAAAATCACGAACGTCTAAGGCATGTAAGCACTGTTTTCAAGGATAATTACTGCCCTTCAGAGTGTAGAGGTTAGACTGCAAACTATTCTCCACGATTCGACATACCTTCCGATTAGTATGCACTGCACTATCGGTTATAGCAGCAACAACATAAGTGTGAAACCAGTAGAGAAAGAAGAGAAGAAAGAGGGTTTCGTTTATATCTAGTGCGTAGAATGAAGAAGAGTTGGTAATTATTTATAGTAGAAATTAGCTGATCGGAAGTTGTAAATATCAGGGAACAGCTAGGAGAATTAATTTGAAAACGGCTAACAATAAGAAATGGTGCAGATTAAATACCATTATAGCTAGGAGAGTTAATGTGAAAACGACTAGCAAAATAAATAAATAAATAAATAAAGTTGTTATTAAGTGAGCAAATTGAAACTACTATTTGTGAATAGATTTTCTTGATAAGGTCTTGAGATTAAATATCACAGAAACTAGTTTGACTAATGGCGAAACACAAAAATCAAGTATTTATTTTTGAATAGATTTTCTTGATAAGGCCTTGAGACAAAACTATAAAATATATATATATGGTAAAAATATGAAATCAAAGGTTTTACATTTGGTTTGGCACAAGCTCATGGTCGCAGGGTTAAGCAATGTGGGGCAGCGAAAGACAAACGAATCAAGCTTTTTTAAATACTTTTGTGCAATGATCTTCGGCATACTTCAAAAAGATTTATCAAAACAAAGAAGGAATAAAGGCTGGTTTCTCACTAGAGCGTGACGCATTGAATCTAATGTCTGCACTTTGAACCATAGTCGAAAAAAAATGAGACATTACTTATGGGACCAATGGTGAAGCTTATTGCTTCTATGATTTAAGGATTTTTGTTGTAAGTTAGAGTTCTCAATAATTACATTGATCTTCACAAATATTGTTGCACGACGCAAGTTTCCGTTAATCAGCCATGCGTGCGTCTGATGTTCATGAGTACTCTAGAGATTCAGCCAAGAATTTCATCAAACCGACCCCACTCCACACTCATATATGTAGTTCTATCAAGAGATATTATTTCTGATCTTTTTTCTTTATGCACCATGGATCAGCAACACTACGAGGCCTCGCTGGCCGCAAGTGACGGTTGTCGCGCTCAACTAGATCCCTTGTCGGCCACTAGGCAAGGGTTGCGACCCTCGCCCATGGTAGGTGAGGGCTTCGTTGCCCTCACCTAGTGGCCGACAACCATCGTCGAACTTTATTGGAAAAAACAATGAAAAGAAAGAAAAGAAAAGAAAAGAAAAGAAAAGAGATGAAAAAAATTAAAAAAATTGCAAAAATTATCTATATCAATGACGATCATGCTATATGGGATGGGCTACATCTACAATAGCAATTTCCAGCCAAACACTAGAAATTTATCAAAAGGTTTGAACTAAATTGGTCGAATTGATTTAACTGAATTGCCATCTGCACAAATAAGTTTTAGACTTTACTGGTTATTATCTCAATGGAAATGGCGCCAACTAAATATTTGAATTTCATATATAACTACTTTTCATATTTGGCTTTCTCATGAGATTTTATGTATTTTGTAGATTATGATTATAGTTTGGTCCATTTTTTGTTCAATGAAAATCAATGCCTTATAATAGTGCAAGTAGAGAAAATCGGCCATAAAAATAGGAAAAATTCCAAATAATGACCTAAAGTGTTATTATATTTTCAAATAAAAATCTGAAGTGTCCTCATTATTTAAAAGAATGGTCTGACTAAGAGCATTCTCGTCTTTTAGGTTTTTTATTTTTTTTTCTTTTTTCTCATTTTTTTTCATTGTTATAGCCATGAGGGTCATGCCTCTCACCCAATCTGGGTGAGAGTGGACTTCACCTTTAGCTAGTGAGGGAGGGTCACCTAGATCTAGCGAGGGTATCCCTTTTTAGCCCCAGCGAGGCCGACCCTCGCCGGATCTAGGCGACCCTCCTAGCCCTTGTTGATGACCTTAACTTTTAGCCATTTATATGATTATGTTATTATGTGATTGGGAACCAAAATCAAATAATATATAGTTTCAGGAATAAATCTCCAAATAAATTTTGATTGCAAATATCATAAATACTTTAAAATAGTACAAGAAGAGAAAATCGAGCATAAAAATATTAGGTAAATCAGTCTCGCCATATAAGCGGTAAGACATTTCTTTCAATGCTCACCACATGTACAGGGACTCACTAGTTAGTATATTTATCTCTCTTCTGCACCTTGCCTTTCTCTTCTTCTTCCTCTTCGTTCCAATATACCCACAATAAAGACACCACTTCTTCCGCATTCTCTCCCTCACCAATTCACATATCTTACTCACAAGATTTGATTGGTTCAAACGCTAGGGATGTAATTTACTAACAGAAGCTCCTCTTTGGTACTTTTCACAAAGAATATCCGCTTCTTATGTAGAGGCAAGGATTGGATCCAAAGTAGGAAACCTTCTCCAACTAGGAAGCCATCAACTAGAAAACCTATTCAAACTAGTAAACCTACTTGAATTAGACTTTCCTTTCGGGGCTCAAATTCGAGACATATTTTCATTAGATATGTCGAGAAAATTGTGTTCTTCTCATGGCATAAAAGTCAAGGTATGAAGTGGCGAGATCCATCTTATTGGGAGTTACAGATGGTCCCCAATCGTTCCACATGGGGCATGTGATGCCCATTTAAGAATGTCAAGCTACAAAGTGGCGAGATCCTTCCACATTGGCATTCTAATAAGGATTTGTCGGTCATGCGTGTGATTGACCAATTAATTAAACGAACACACAGTGCCATTTACGTAACATTGGGCATGTGATGGCCAGCTAAATATGTCAAGTTTCGCAATATTGGGAAAAAGTATGTCAAGCTCCAAAGTGGCGAGATCCTTCCAATGCGGATTTGTTGGTCACTTGATTGATTAATCAAGTGGCCATGCGTATCATTGACCAATTAATTAGACGTTTGAGTGATGATTCTATAGCTGCTGCTTAATGATACCTGACATAAATGACATAATAGACTAAGTATCCAATCTTAGTGATTTACAGAATCGATCAATCTAGGATCTGGACAGTCACTCGAAGGACACAATCGATTTAGCCACAATTTACAGCTCATATCAACAGATTCTACAGCTGTTGCTTCATGATACCTGACATTTGAGCCCGTAAAAAAGATTACTAATTTTAGAAGATGGTGAAGCGAATAAAATAGAAGCAAGAGACACGGAGAGAGAGAATCGTGGAAATCTTGAAACAACTTGATTTCATAACCAAGTATTGAAACCATAAAATGGCCGACTCTTGGTATCGGCGAGTGACAAGATAAGTTGACGAGAGCAAAGCTTAGATATAGTCAGCTTCGTCTTCAATGGATACTGTTTGTCCAGTAACAAGTGTTAAGACTTTAGCTGAATCTTCCAACCTCACTTCCATTCCCTCCAACTATGCCTTCACCACCGCTGCTTCCAGTGAGCAAGCCATCCATTGCGACCACAATGACTCCATCCCCGTCATCGACTTTTCCCTCCTCTCCTCGAGTAATCCCGATCAACGGTCTAAAGCCATCTCCGATCTCACAAAGGCTTGCCAAGATTGGGGTTTCTTCATGGTACAAATGTTCCTATAGTTCGTTAGCGAACGTGCGAAATGTGTGAAAAAAACAGTTGGTATATTTGATCAGCTTCTGATTGTCATACTTGTCACAAATACTCAAAAGACTAGCAAGATTATTAATGGAAAGTGCTTCCTTGCCAATACCGTTAGGGACGGTACAATATTGACTGTAGATCCACAAATCATCACCACGTATTTTGCATAAATACTCATTGATTGAAAAATTATGTTGTCAGAAATAATGCTGCTGGTAGCTTCCAATATTAATTGAATTGGTTGTTCATTCATGCTAGACGCTAAAGTGAATTAATGAGAAATTATTCTCATGGCTTAGCTTGCGTGAGATTGGGCGCTGCACGTAAATCAAACCCAACACCTTTTTTCTTTTTAAATGTAGTTTTCCTAGTTGGTATAGCCAAAGCTGGAGTCATTCTTCTTCAGTATGACATAAACTCTCTATACAATATTCGATAGTGTGTTGTTTGCTATGTATTGATCATAGCCCTTGGCCGTATATGTGAGCAGTTGGTCAACCACGGAGTGGCCGAGAGCCAAATGAAGGCGACGGTGGACACGCTGATGGGATTTTTCGATCTGTCAGAGGAGGAGAAGAGTGAGTTCCAAGGGAAGCACGTGTTGGACCCTATAAGATACGGGACGAGCTACAAATCTTGGGTCGACAAAGTGTTCCTCTGGAGAGATTTTCTGGAGATTACGGTGCATCCAGAGTTTCACTGCCCTTCCAAACCCGAAGGCTTGAGGTATCCATTCAAACAATTTCTACTGGTTTTCTTAATTTGTTTTGTATATAAAAGTTGGAGTTTACCACACCAAAATATTAACAATCTCATGTTTTACAAACCCACCTACCGACGTTACTGTTTTCTTTTGGTGGGTGAGTGATCATTAGGTTACAGATAGTTGTAATGAATACTATATGTCCTATCCGTAGCTTTAATGCGATCAAGTATAGGATCAAATTACGGATTCTTAAGGGAGTGAAAAATCGAAGATTAAGTATGTGGGTAGAGCAAACTAAGTTGTTGATCTTCTCACCTTGTGATGCTAAGATAATGTTCAGAGTCATAAATCTTTGACATGGTACTTCAGAGTTACCAAGTACATTGGAATCTTCGACATTCCTTGTTCCAATGACTGTCGATGTATAAGACAATGTCCACATGGTGGCGGATTTGAGCTCTAAAGTTACCTATATGCGAGGCGACTTGATTTGGACACCAGATTTGCCATATCTACAGGAAGCACTTGACCACTCAATTACTCATGTGGGATCTGAACTTGAACAATTTCATTGGTTCTGGTTCGTTAGTTTTGTATAGTAGATCTATATTTACCTAGAATTCTGGCATTCTTAAATTATAGCAATGGAAAGTACACGATTCTTATGTTAGGACAGTATTATTTTCTATCTTGATATCAGACAAGAACAATATTGTACACCTGGAAAAAATAAACAAAGTGCGGATTCAACTTGATAGAGCAAAACTATTGTTAATGCCCCAGATAAAAGGTTGAGTGATAGAAACTTGTGAAATCCCTAAAGATGGAAAGAACTCCACCACAGTATTTCCTCTGATAAATGAAAGCAATGTTTGTTGTAGTGAAGTTTTAGCTGAGTACTCCAGGGTGGTCCGGAAATTAGCTAGGGAACTGCTTAAGGGTATATCAGAGAGCCTAGGACTTGAACCGGGCTACATCAACGAGGCAATGAGCATGGATTCAAGCCACCAGATATTAGCAGCAAATCTGTATCCGCCGTGCCCGCAGCCAGAACTCACTATGGGCTTACCTCCACACTCAGACTGTGGCCTGTTGACCATCCTCCTGCAGAATGGAATTACCGGCCTCCAAGTGCACCATGGCGGGAAGTGGGTCAAGGTCGATCCCATTCCGAATGCCTTTGTGGTCAACATAGGTGATCAACTCGAGGTAAATATGCAGAACTCCACGTTTCCTCTTTCTAATCTCCGTCATCTGTCTTGCAAGAGAGGTCCAATTAATTTCAAATCTTGGTATGTATTGTGTGCCTTGGTTTTTGGATGCAGACACAATGTAGGTATTTTTGGAAGGGACATTGTTATTATTCATCGAACTATAGTACATACAGTTGTCCTAAAAATTTGCTGTAACGTACTCTATAGTCTTTGTTTCTTTATCCGGATGTTAATTAGTTAAAAAGTCGATACGAATCTCTGTGATTTACTCTTGTTACTCCCATTGGAAAGATCAAAATTATTTCAACTAACTTGTTTTTATCGACACTTTGCAACTGTGCAAGATTATGAGCAATGGGAAATACAAGAGCGTTCTGCATCGAGCTGTCGTGAACAACAAGGCTACAAGGATATCAATCCCTTTTAATGCCGGACCATCACCCAACACTGTTGTCGTGCCAGCAGAGCAGCTGGTAGATGGCGAGCACAATAAAGCCACGTACATCTCGATGAATTACAAGGACTTCATGGAACTTAAACACAGCAAAGTCATTGATTTGAAATCGTGCGTGAATCAGGAAATGATATGATTTTGTGCAGCGCAGCCTACTGTAATGCTGTATTATGTTAAAAAGGAATGTGTGATTGTCTACTGTTTCTAGACCGTTTGGACTCCGTCTGTGATGTATCTTCTTGACATAATACATGGAAGTGGGAACTTCGTAATGTCTGATTAAACACCACAAGTTTGTCGCGCTATACCAAACTATGAAGGTCAGACAGTACGAGCAAGCAAATTTACCGGTCTAGATTTTCACCGGAAATGGCCACTTCATTGGGCTGAAAATACCGGGCACTCACCGCAACTCGAAGAACTAGTTTCGAATATAATCTCCTCGGCAGAAATACAGATCTGTTTAGGCTGAGACAATGTGTTTACCCCAAGCCTATGTTACACCGACTCGTGACACGACACGACACGACACGACACGACACAACATACCGACACTTGAATTCCCAAAAAATAAAGAATTCCAACACGCTGAGGCACGTTATATATTATGTGTATATTTTTATATATACTCAATGATAATAACATCATGATGCCGAAACTATTATTAATCTCCTCCTTAGAAAGGTCTCAAAAAATATATCATGTGTAGGCAAATCAAAACCATACCTTGCGATACTAAGTGACAAAGTTTAGGTCAATTCCAACAACATAATAACACATTCCACCATTAAATTTAACATTTAACAATAGATGGAAAACAATAAACAAACCCCATTTCACCATTAAAAAAATAACGAGAATTTATTGATCTACATTATCTGCTCCTCCTGACAAAAGAACGGACTCTATATTCGGCTCATCAAGTGAAAGACTTGTAACTTCAAGGACCCCAACATCTTGAAACATGTCAAATGCATCTCTACTAATATCTCACATCTTGATTTCTCCTTCTAAATATCGTGGGTCTTTTCTTGATAGAAAACAAAAGTTGCTATGAATGAAAACCAAATTTTTTGCACGCTGGAGTCTTCCTATTTCTTCTCGCCGAGTGCACAAAGGAGTAGGTACTCCAATTTCTCTCAACACATGATGAAGAAGAAGGTTGTACAAGAAGATTGAATGCTATTTTTTGAAGCATAGGTGCACATGCACCATGTTCAACCCACCACATCTTAGATTCCATAAAATACCGATCTCGAATGGAATGAAGTTCTTGAAAACGCCCACTATTGCGTGCAAAATCTACATATTCCGCACTCACCTTGTAGAGCTCATTCTCTTTAGGAAAGCATATCCTAAGATATTTCTTTCTTTATTCATTGATCTCATAATCTATGTATAGAGAAACTTGAGTAGAATCTTCATCGAGCCATTGATCACTATAGTACCTTATTTAACAAAACTCATTATGTCAAAGAAAGAATAACCAATATAATAGTAATCTCATAAAAGTTTAGAACTTACTTAGAATTCAAGGCATGTACCAAGCAACAAAGTGGAGTGTTGTTCCTAGTCCAACGATCCACAAGAATTGTATGAACCACCTCATAAAATGTAGACTCTTCATCTAGCTTTTTCATTTCATGCACATAAATAGCTTTCTTCACTTTTTCAATCATCAAATCCCACATGTCATAAATCAAGTGAAGACAAGGCTTGTCAGTGTCACAAATTCTGAGTATGTCATAAATAGGAGCCGTGAAGGAAAGTATGTAATCAATTGAATTCTATCAAAAATCATCCAACACCTTCTCCTTGACAAACCTAACCCTCCCTTGATTATCATCTCAATAGGTAGTTCATTTCTCACAAACAACCATGTTTTGAAGACCACTTCTTATCAACTTAAATCTTCCAAGCATCACAATCATCAATGCAAATCGTGTATCCGCCACGGAAAGTAACTTCAAGTGAGTAAACTCGTTGTATATTGCTAATCTTATGGAATGGTTCATGATGAAGTTTTTGATTTGGATAACATCATCAACAATCTTTGTAATTCAACTACATTCCTCGTATACTATTTCATTGGCCTCCACATTCTTTGCGGCACAAATATTACTTAAAGCTAGATTAAGGGTGTGCACCACACAAGGCGTCCAAATAATGGACGGGAGTTCTTGTTTAATAAGCTATCCCGCGCCCTTACAATTTAAAGCATTATCCGTAATGACTTGGACTACATTCTCATGTCCAACTTCAGTTATCACTTCTTTCAATAAGTTGAAAATAAAATGCATGTCCTTCCTTTCATTCAAACAATCTACCGATTTTATATACATAGGATTTCCATCCGACACCACTATAAAGTTAGTAAGTGATCTCCTTTATGAGTTACTCCATTCATCACTCACAATACTTACACCTTTATCCTTCCAACATCTTTTTAATAGGTGCACGCAAACTATCAATATTTGCTTTCTCTTTTTTGCAACAAAATAGTCCTCAACAAATTATATTTCAGTGGTAAATATCCCGCAATAGTGTGATTAGCGGCATAAGTGAAAGCTTTATAAAGTAAGGGTTATTTGCTAGGTTAACGGCAAGCCCACCAATAGAACATCCTAGCAATCAAATAATCTAAATGTTCCCATTGAGACATGTTGAATGCCTTCTCAATTGATCCTCCACTCCCACTTCCTATCTTCCTTTTTGTTGAGTCAAAGGATGAATCCATTTGGACACTAGTAACTAGAAGGGGCCAAAGGCACATTTCTAGTACACTATTCTCTAATCTATCATTGACCTCTTCATCTAATCTTTCCATCTCCAAAAGATCTTGTTTCTCTACTTTTCCGCATTTTGCAATCCCTCTTCCACTTATTATCAACAAATGAACCATAATTCTCGTGCATGAACTCTTAAAACTTTTTTTTTCACAAAAATTTCATTTCCAAGAGCAATTGCCCCCCGCATCACCATGATTAGCCAACTTAGTAATAAACTTCCACAGTGGTTTATTTAAATCTTTAGTGTTACTGCTGTCCATGCTTGATAAGTGAATATCACTCTACAAAAAATGCAATTACAAGAACTATAATTTTCCTATGTACTAGAGTATGGATTTATATTCAACATACAAGTTTTCCCCCCAAATAGACATGAAATATAGCCACAAAGAAAATGGACAATTAGAATAAACAATTAGAAACTGTGTTTTTGCAAACAAAAGAACAGACACAAAGAATAGTGTTTTTTACCCAACTTGGCATACTCATTACCTTTCTCCTGCAAAGCAAATGGACAATTAGAACAGACACAAAGAAATTGTTTTTCAAAAGCGGTAATAACAATACTAGCTGAACAATGGATGAAGGCATCAATCTAATGATAGTGTTTTGGCAGTCCCAAGGTGCCACTAGCTTATTTGTAAACAGTTCCTATGATCCTATCAACCATATACCCAATAGACTTACCCGCGCGACAAGGTGAGGTGGCGAGCTAAAGCCGACGAGAGGAGGGGAGGCGGGGAGCAAGGAAGGCGAGGCTCTTGTGAGGCTAGTAGCGCGAGTCTTGCGGTGAGCTGGCGAGTCGTGCAGGTCTCGCGGTGAGCTGGTGAGTCGTGTGAGTCTCGCAGTGAGCTGACGAGTCGCGCGGCGAGCCGAGACCGGTGAGAGGAGGGGAGGCTGAGGCGAGCAAGGGAGTGTGGACTGCAGAGGCGAGTGGTGCGATGAGCTGGCAAGTCGCGCAAGTCTTGTGGTGAGCCAACAAGTCGCGTGGCGAGCCAAGGTCAGCAAGAGGAGGGGACGATGAGGTGAGCAGGGGAGTGTGGACTGTGCAGGCGAGTTGCAAGAGAAAGAGAGAGATGCAGAGGAGAGAACTCAGAGAAGAATGCGAGTAAAATTAGGTAAAAAAAAAATTGGGTTTTCACTTTCTAACCCGTTACGCGCGTTGACTTTCGATCAATGAGTCTCCTCAGTTTTCAACATGTCGGACACGAGTCCATGTCCGACACGTGTCCGACACGCCTAAATGCTGAAAAGAGCAAGTCCATGTAACATAGCCCCAAGCATCATAACCATAGAGGCATCTTGGGCCTATGTTGAGGATGATTCTAAAACCTCGTTTTCTTTTTAGATTTGACAGTTTGAGTAGATGTTGCACTGATGGAAACCTAATTTTGTCTGATCTATTATGATTATGTGCACAAACACAACAAAATAGAAAGTAAATAAGAATAATAGAATTCGTGACACAAGGTTTATCTTAGTTATGTTTTAAACTAGGGCTACATCTAACAGATAATTCTACTATAATTAGCATTTCCTACATCTCTATTAACCCAGTTATAAGAGAAAGATGTCAAAAATAGGCCACTTAGTAGCAATTCATTGGCTTAAGCCCAAATTATCAATAAAATATGGACCCAACCTATAAACCTTCGTGTCTTCCTGTCGATGGGAAGTGTGAACCACACTCTAGCACAATCTTGATGTCATGCTGAGAGGGTATATTCCCACTTTGTCGAACAATTGAATAGATGATTAGTTCTCAAGCAAATTAAGCATAATTCACTGTGTTCAGACAACTAAGGGCACGTTTGACTCCTCGAAAACGAATTATTTGAAAAACATTTGTGAAAAAAAGGTGATAACTTATATCGCTTAAAATAATTAGCCAAAGAATAATATTTTCATTATCGATTACAATATATTCCAAAATATATTTTGTAGATGAATGAAAAATATTTCATTCATTCACTTCTTTAAATGATTTAAGCGATCATTTTTTTGAATTATATTTTCTAAATCATTCATTTACTAGGAAAACATTTTCTTTATTTTTTGGCATTTGGATAGCTTAGGAAAATGAGTCAATAACAGTGTTTTCCCAGTAAATGGAAAAGGTTTCCTACCTATGCTTAAATTTAGGGAATTGATTTTCTTTTAAAAAAATTGGAAATTATTTTTCAAAAATGATTAGATATCGGCGCTTGAGTCTAGCCCTCATTCCTGGACGCTTGGCAGTAAGGCTGGGACCATCAATGCGGGCCCAGGACACCGGTGCCTAGGCCCAGGACCGCAGGCTGGTTAATATGGAGGCCGCGCTAGGGTGTGTGGTCTAAGGCCAGGCATAGAAGTTTACGTGATCCACTCTAAGTGTCTACATCTATTTTATGGGGATACCAGCCGCCCAGAAATGCACTATGAATTCGAAGAATACAAGGAGATTAATGCACTCTTGATGACATAGAACTGGAACCCCATATATATATAGAGAGAGAGAGTCTCCCCTAACTAGAAGTTAGTAATTGTTCCATTTTCAATGATAAAATCCCACATAATATTGGGAGATTTTACTAAAGCTATCGTGTCCCAATTACAGAAGCCACTACCTGTCTAGCAAATGCAACTTCTCATGCTTGCATAAAAAACACAAGAACCACACCAGATTTATTGGTGCATGATGCACTTGATGTTCATCAGCTCATCCAATCTCGTCGCTCTGCTTCGAATAGATCTTTTAGGAAGTGAAAGCCTCAATGTCAGGGTCTTGCTCCAAAAGAACCTTCTCCTCTGGGCTTAGTATGATCCACGCATCGATTCCACCCTCAGATTTGCTATCAATGAGAAAAACCATGCGCACAGGAATGCACGTGTTGCTCACCAAGTCCGGCTTCCCCCACCCAAAATCGATGTCATAGAACGGGAAACCGCACCAGCTTGAAAAGGCCACCACGTTCTCTTCATCACTGTGAGCAGCCCATTTCTTGGATTCTCTTATAGAATCCTTCACCATGTTCATGCACGACTCTCCGTCTGCTGCCGCCGCGTACCTTGCCTTGGCGCTCGCAAACGTGTCATGGATCACCTCCGCAAATGCCCCGAGATTCAGGCCTTTCTGGTCCATTGTGTGTCGGCCGACAACCATGGTATAGAAGTTGCCAAACGCGTTTATTGGTATCGGTAGATTGACTCTCCCTCGCAAGTTCATCGAGTGACAAACCACGAAGGGCCTTAGGCGGCCGTGTTTCGCTCGATCCATGGTTACAAACACCTTACATAAGAGTGCGCATACGACCTCCACTCTTGATATCCGCTCATTTTTAGCCGCAGCTACTTTTAGTCTCGATAGGGCCGCACCGCTGAATACGAACCGTTTCATAGTAAATTTTACTCCACCACGGAGTGGAGGCCAACGAGTAACTACCGACCCCTTCACTGGGAATAGAGATGACAGCTCGAAATATGGCGAGGCTAGCTCATTGGTTCCACTCCGGCACACAGTAGCCCATGAATTCATGAATGTTGCCATGGTGGACATGTCGCCTAACTTGTGGCAAGAGCACAGACTGATCACGAGCCCCCCGCAGTCGAATACATTCACTTGAATCGTGACTAAAGGATTGCCGGCTAGACCCAGCGGGAACACAGACAAACGGCTGAGCAGGTCCCCGTCAAAGTCTCCCTGAAGGAGACGATCGAGCTGGCAATTCACTCTGGCATGCACGAATTCTACTCCTTGGTCGTTACAGTCAATAAAGAGCCCTTCCTCGATGTACCGACCGGCTATAGGATAGAAGATCACTAGTGTTTCAGAAAGTGACTTCTCCAGAAGGCGAAGCCTTTGGAAAGTATCGTTTTCATGGTTTTCACCATCGGCCCGGTAGTAAAAAAGGAAACCGGCATAACCTGGATGCTGAAGCTCATCTATGCAGGAAAGGTTTAGCTTTCGGCATTGGTTTGGCGTCGGAGTGGATGGCTTGATAAGTTTCTTGCTTTGCACTTCGACCTTCATACTTGATTCTCTTCCAATCACCCCAGCACTCCCCAACAAATTGGAATTTCCTTTCCTGGTGCACTCAAGCCTGGTCAGTGAAGATTGGTTATATAGGAACTCAAACCTGGTAGCAAAAGGTTTCATAAGAAAAAGGCCCATCGTGAGCTCTTGACAGAGATTTTCTCGTACTGTCCGTCAATTGAAGGCAATTATTAGGCTGCTGTTGATATAAAAAAAAAAAAACCAGAAAGAAGTGTCCTATGTACAAGCCTTTGTAATACAAAATGAAATTAAGTTTATCATACCAAGGATTTCAATCCTTCTTCATTCTCTATCAAAATAACGATACTATTTATGTGATTTTGTTGATGTATTTGGATTCGGAGAAGTTTCATTTTCCTACCTAAACGGGATGCAACTTGTGTAGATTAATGATTATACACTAGCAATCGCGAAGACCTGGAGACTATGTCCGTCAGTTTGCACAAAGGAGGAATTCCAATCCAGGAATTGGAGTCATCCGCTCAACTTTCATCGTCTGTGTGCACATTGTTCTCGTTAAGGGCCACTCATACAGGTTTCGACTCAATCGAATTATGAGCTCATAGAGTGTTCCGCGGGCCTATGGATAGTCGGGTCTTACCCGTCCTTTTTAAGTGTAAAATGTAAATAAATTACTGAATCTAAAGATGCCCTTCATAAAATCACAGGTGGGCCTAGTTTACATCTGTTGTGGAAATTCTGAGAACCACATGTAGATAGAAAATCACCAAGTGTAAGACGTGTAAGCACTGTTTTCAAAGATAATTACCACCATTCAAAGAGTGCAGAGATTAGAATGCAACTATTCTCCAAGATACGACGTACCTTCCGATTATTATGCACTACGACATCGGTTATAGCAGTAACAACGTAAGTGTGAGAACAGGAGAGAGACAGAGAGAGGGGGAGGGAGGGACGGCGGGAGGAGGAGGAGAGGGTTCCGTTTATATCTGGTGATCGGAAGTTGGAAATATGAGGGAACGGCTAGGAGAATTAATGTGAAAACGGCTACCAAAAAGAAACGGTTGGCGGATTAAATATCATTATAGCTAGGAGAATTAATGTGAAAACTTATCAAGATGGAAAAAGAAAAGAAAAAAAGAGACGGTAGCAAATTAAATGTCACAGCAACTAGTTTGACTGATGGCAAAACACCAAAATTGAAGATATATTTGTGAATAGATTTTCTTTACAAGGTCTTGAGACAAAAGTAAAAGAGTCTGGTAAAGAATATGAAATCTAAAGTTTTACATTTGGTTTGGCACAAGCTCATGCGCGCAACGTTAAAATATTTTTTCCTTGTTCTTACTAAGGCTCCGTTTGTTTAGTAGAAACTAACTTTCAAGAGAACGTTTTCCTAATTTTTTGGTGTTTGGTTTCGGGAAATAAGCTAGTCTAGTAAAATAATTTCTATCCATGGAAAAAAACCCTTCAAAAGGGGAAAAAAATGTTTTCCTCGTCTTCTTCATCTTTCCTTTCTCCTCTTTTTCACATTTTCTTTCTTTCTATGTATTTTCTCACTTTTAATTATTTCTCAAAATTTTGAAAATTTTATTTTTCTCCTTTTTTTATTTTTTTTATTTTTTTTTTCTCTTGTCTTTTTTCCTTCTTCCTCCCTCGACCGTGGACCTCGATGATGGCTTGCAGCCGACGATCGGCCATGACTCTGGCTAGCAAGCTCGAGGTTCAGCCTATGCCAGCAATCTCGAGCTCGTCCGAATTTATATCATCGCTAGCACGTCGATGAAACCGCCACTGTTGCACTTGGAGAGCTTCTGCAGTCAGTCTTGTCGATAAAAATTTCACATGAAACTTTACAAACTGGAAGAGAAGCAGCCCGCCTGAGCTTCGTCGTGAAGGGCTGCTTCACATCAAGATTTTCAACCTTGTTTTGATTTGCGACTCTTCGTACATCGCGATCTCAACGAGCGTGAGAAGCTTCTACTTGACACAGACACACACACACTCACTCTCTCTCTCTCTCTCTCTGCCCTCCATCATTCGTTCTCCACTTTAAAAATTTTCTTTCGATCAAAAAGCTCAAAGAGGACGACGACGCCACGTGATTTGCGTGTGGGACGTTAGGGCAGTGCTGCCTGGATCTGGGGAGCTCGAAGATTACATGCCTTGGACGAGCCCAAGATTGTAGGGACCGATCGAGCCTTGAGCTTGCCTGCAGCGGTCGCTGATGGTAACTATTGTGGGCGACTGGTCGAGACCAAAAGGAAAAAATATATATATAGAAAATAAAAAAGAAAAGGGAAAAATGAAGAAGATACATTATTGAAAAATTTGAATTTAAAAATTTAAAAATTATAAAAAGGAGTCCATGAAGGAAAATAAAATTCGTTTTTCCATACCAAATGATGAAAAATATTTTTGGGTCCTTTGGCATTTTAGCAAAACACCAGAAAACATTGTCATTTTTCTAAAAAATAATTTTTGGAAATTGTTTTTTTTTTGAAAAACTTGCATTTTCCACGACACAAGTCTAAATTAGTAAATTAAACCTAGTAGTAGAGAGAACAAAAGAAAACTTCTTAAGCAATGTGGGATAGTGAAAGACAAGCCAATCAAGCTTTTTGAAATACTTTTCTAAAATGATCTTCGACATATTTCAAAAAGACTTATCAAAACAAAGAAAGGATATAGGCTGGTTAATGTGGACGCTTATTGCTGCTATGATCTAAGGATTTTTGTTGTAAGTTAGAGTTCTCAAAATCTCCACAAATATCGTTGTTCAACGCAAGTTTCTGCGAATAGGCCATGCGCGCACCTGAGGTTCATGAGCCAGGAAGCAGCGATACTCTCCAGGAGCTTTCGTGTCATGTCCGACACTCCAACACTCTCTGACATGTAACTGACACGTAGTCAGCACCAAAGACACGATAGCGACATATGGGTCCAGCATTTTGACACTCCATTTCAACACTCACAACATCAATTTTAAGCATTTTCATTAAATTAGAGGTCAAAATGTAAA
Source organism: Psidium friedrichsthalianum (assembly GCA_019149425.1). NCBI lineage: Eukaryota > Viridiplantae > Streptophyta > Magnoliopsida > Myrtales > Myrtaceae > Psidium > Psidium friedrichsthalianum. The sequence continues at coordinate 25,600 of JAGVVM010002966.1, forward strand.
TTTATCGAAAACATATATATTTAATTAATATACCTAGTCACCCCAATATTAATATACCTAGCCAGCAAAAAAAAACTAATCATAAATTCCTAATAGAAGAAGAATAAGAAGAAACTTATTGATGATATTTTTATACATACATGATAAATACAACGTATCCAAACATGTTGAAATTCTCTATTTTTAAGAAATAATGTGTCGGTATATTGTGTCGTGTCGTGTCGTGTGTCTTGTGTTAGTGTCGATTCTACTTAGTTCATGAGTACTCTAGAGATTCAACTATGAATCTCATAAGAGCAGCCCTACTCCACACTCATATATATATATAGTTCCATCAAGAGATAATGTTTTTGATCTTTTCCATTTTCACCATGGGTCGGCAGCACTACGAAGCCCTCGTTGGCTGCAAGCAAGGGTTGTGCTGCTTAGCCAAAGCCCCCGGCTATTGAGCAAGGGTTGTGACCCTCGGCCATGGTTGAGGCCCTCACCCGGTGGCCAGCAACCATTGTCGAACTTCAATAGGAAAAAAAAAACAAGGAAAAGAAAGAAAAGAACAAAATTAAAAAAAATAAAAAATTGCAAAAATTATCTATATCAATGACGATTGTGCTACATGGGATGGTCAACCCACATTAGTAATTTCCAGCCAAACATTAGAAAATTATCAAATAGTTTGGCTAAATTGATTGAATTGATTTGATTGAATTGGCATCTATGGAAAATATTTAAGATTTTACCGATAATTATCTCAATGGAAATGGTGGCAATTAAAAATTTAAAATTCATATGTAACTATTTTTCATATTGGCTCTCTCATGAGATATTATGTATTTTGTAGATTATGATTATAATATGGTCCATTTTTCGTTTATTGAATATATCGTTGTTGCCGTTAGAGTTTATGTATATACTCAATTTCTTAAGGAAGTATTAAAAGTGCAACCGTATGTAGCATTTTTATGTGTTCTTGTACATGTTAGTGAATAGATAACATTACGAGAATTGTGATGGTAATCATTTTGTAAAAGTAATAGGCATAATGCGCACACCTTAATATTTTAATATAATCTCTTTTAGTTATGTAACTTATCTCATTTATTTGATTACATACTTTACATACTCGAGTTTTACATATTTACGATTATGAAATAAAATTTGAGAAACAATAATTTTCAACATCCCACAAGAAGCGCGGCTCAAGGACCTACTTTTTAGCTATTGTACAGTTATGTTATTCGTGATTGGGGATGAAAATCAAATAATATGTAGTTTCAGGACTTAATCTCCAAATTAAAATTTGGATTGCAAATATCATCAATATTTTATAGTAGTGCAAGTAGAGAAAATGGAGGATTAAAATAAGAAATTCCAAATAAGGGCCTAAAAGTCCATCATTTTCTCAAATAAGCATTTTAAATGGATATTGTTTCAAATAAGAATCTGAAATAGCCTTATCATTTCAAAGAAGTGCTTGACTAAGGGCATTCTCGTCATTTTAGGTCTTTGATATTTTTTCACTTTCTTCCGTTTTTCCAATTTATGATTTTCCCGTTTGTTACGGTCAATAAGAGTCGTGACCCTCGCTCAGATATGGGAGAGCCGGCTCAATTTTTGCCAGCAAGAGCAGTCTCACCAGCATAAAAGAGTGTTAGGGTTTTGGAAAGTGACTCGTCCATTTGGTGAAGCCTTTCAGGAATATCAACTGCTGGGTTCTCAGCATAATATCTATAGTAGAAGATAACGCCCACATACAGTGGCGTCTGAAGCTTATCAACTGATGTAAGCTTCCATTTTTGCCGGTTGTCCGGCGTCGGCGCTGATGGCTTGACCAGCTTCTTCCATTGTACTTCCATCTTCAGGCTTGGATTGCTCACCAAGATATGTGTAGAAGTACAACGATGGAAGTAATTTAGTGAAGCATGGATGGTGAATATGGTTGCGTACAAGATCTGTCCAGTGCACTACTCGTTTTATAAAGCGCTCCAAGACAATAATTAAGTCTTGGAACTAGCGCTCCGAGTTATATGTCTGCTTCCTGTCTCCCTGCATGAATACGATACTCTAGGACCGACTCATATCATGTGACGAACGATTGTTAATTTGTACCCATGTGAGGAACCATCGCATTTTTAATACCTTGTACACCTCTCATGTTTGTCAGCCATATGCACCTCGCCTGGGCACCCTCTAACAATATACGTGTAATATGAATTCCTAAATAACTAGATATTAAGGACAACATATTCTAAATGTTAGGATAAATTGCATTATTAATATACCTTCTCTAACCAGTCGACACATGGAAAATCAATTAAAGGGTCCAAATTCAGTCACATCTCTCATTTATTAACATTAGATTTTCGTGGCTTCGAACACTCAAGATGTAATTCACAAGCAAAAACTCTTCTTTGATGCTCTTCACAAAGAACATCTACTTCTTATATATTGGCCAGAATTGGATCCAACGTAGAAAGCCTTTGTTTTTCATTTTTTTAGAAAGCCTTCTTCAACTAGGAAGCCTATTCAAAATAGGAAACCTATTTGAACAAGGAAAGTTTTCCCTTTATACTCAAACTCGAGATATATTTTCAACAATCTCCACATTGGCTCAACGTTTAAGTCAAAACACAATCGCTTCGCTCGAATTTGAATTTCACTACTACTTTCCCATAGCCCCTCATGGGCTCAACCACCACGAACATATTTCAAGCTAAACCCTTGCTTGAACTTTTCCATAATTATGGACCTTGTCAAAACACCAACTCCATTTGCTTATTTAACTACTCTATAAGGATTCGCACATACAACCTCCTCAATCACATATCAAGCAAACTGACCATTGCATCCATATCTTAGGTCACACTAAAAAATTATGGCAATCATTGACTCTATGAGCTCGATCTCACAACAAGTACCATATTTGTCGATTACTTTGCTACCGCCCATTATCTCAAGAGTCTTTGGTGGCAACTCCACCTTAAATTAAAGTACTAGGAACTCGTCAAATGTAACTTTCTACTAATAATAGGTGAATTTAATTCTGAATATCACAACTAATAACCCTGTTCACCTTGTACGTAGCTTAGGAACATGCACTTTCATGCCCTTCCATCGAACTTATCATCATCTACTCGAACATAACATGGACAATCAAATATTCTAATAACAAAATAATTAGCAACGTTAGTTGACCACACTTCTTCATGAGTATGACATCCATTCGCAAGCGGGAGGATATACTCACAAGGTAACTCACCATACTAAGTGTATTTGCTAGGAATATCCTAGCCATACTCGCATTAGAGAGCATTTCATGTGTTGTCTCTAGTAATGTTCTAGTCATGAACTTTACAACCTATTGTGGTTCACCGGCAATAGTGCGTTGTTTCACTATATCTTCATTCATGAAAAATTCATTCAATAACTTTGACCAGAACACCATGCTATTGTCGATCAGCACATGGTTAATCATCTTACCAGTCTCCTTTTTTATTCAAGCTCTCAACTACTGGATCCTGAAAACAATATTGTTGTATTCTGTCTCGAGTTTGATGCTTTTACGGAACCCAAGTCGGCTAGATTGTTAAATGTCCAAGTTTCAACGTAAGATATACATCAGTCACTTGGTTTTGTCCAATGTTCTTTTGACTATTTGACCAAGAAATGAATGTGGACAAAAGAAAGCAATGTAGGCCGAAGCATAATTAGAATTAAAAGGAAAAGAAAAGAGGAAAATGTGGCCTTCTCTTGTAGTAACCCAAGGTTGTTCATTCCTCTTGACACAGTCGCACAGTGAAGTTTGTGGGTTCCTTCAATTAGACTTGTAGTCTCACAGTAATGAGAAAGGATTGAAGGGACAACATAGTGACTTCCTTGAGGGTCGTGCAGCC
>JAGVVM010002967.1:0-14024 GCA_019149425.1 Psidium friedrichsthalianum
TTGTTAAAAAAAAATGTTGGTAAAAAAATAGAAATAATAAAAAGAAACTTGGTAAATAAGTTCGATGAGAGTTAATAACACAAAACTACTTGTTAACTTAATTAGAGATAAGTTGGTAAATCAGTCTAATTAAGGTAATTGTTTTCTAAAAAGACTTGGTAAATTTAAGGTATTGTTAAATAATACAGCTAAAAAGATTGCAAATGAGAATAAAAAGCTGAAAAATAAATTAAAAAACCAAATGAATAGTGGTAAGTGTTGAAACGTTAATTATAGGGCTTATTGTTAGCAAGGGTATTTTAGTCTTCTTCATTATCAAAGAGCTATACATATTGATATAATCCATTTTTATCAATAATACAACTTTTCTTCTTTCGTTTTGTCGTGAGTTGAGGCTCTAGGACAATTTTCATATTGGTTGGTGTAAGAAATTTTTTGCTTGATCCACGTCACATTGGATTGAGCATGCAACAGTGATACTTATTCATGTTTGTTCATGGAAAGGGAGGTCCAGCTAATGTATATGTAATTGAATTGGGTGGAAACAGAGGAAATATTGAATTTGGATATTCATGTGACGTCACTCTGTTTCGATCTTCTTGGAGTTCAGCCACATGTTCACTTTTTTTTTTTGTCGGTTTTGAAGCTATTTTTCGGTTGATCTTTTGTAAAACAACGATGATGCCATCGATACTCTTGGCTTGCACGCTCTAGTCCGCATTCTCTTCTTCGCCGACTTTATTATGTGGTGATGTGTTTTCAACCTTATAGGATTATTGAATTGCTCAGGATAAGTTCGTTGTTTATCATTGAGTTATGGCCAGAAACTCTGCTAGTGAACCTGGTGTGAGCATGGATACTAGTATTACTAATCTAAAGTTGAGTTTTGTCAAGCTAGATGGGATGATTATCCTTCTTGGTCTATGGTAGTTGAGACATATCTTTGGCCACCAAACAATAGAGTTATCTGACTTTACTTCCTCCTTTAGATAGAATGAAGGTGAACGATTGGTGTTTTGGAGATGCTGCCATTTGGACGTTGTTTTGGAATACCATGGATTTCAAGATTAGTCCCCAATTTATGTGGTGTGCATCAGCCAAAGCTATTTGGGACAAGTGTGCTCTTATGTTGTTGGATCAAGATAACACGACTCGTGTTTGTGATGTTTGGGAGGAGCTATTGATTTACGTGTAGGAGACATATTGTATTTGATTACTATTCTAGGTTCACCTCTCTTTGTGAGAGATTGGACACTTATTTGCCTTTCACTGATGACATTAAAGAGTTGGCCAAGTGTCAAGAGGATATGAGAGCTATGTTAGGGCTCCGAGGCCTTGATCCTACTCATTCCTCTCTTCGACATCAAATTATTTCTCAGAGTACTCTTCCATCGGTTGATGAGGTCTTCTCTCAGGTCCTTCAGTACATGCTTGACTTATCATCCGCACCTAGTGCTATGGTTTCATAGTTGTCTGGTGGCCGTGGAGGTTGGGGGCGTGGTTCCCGTGGCGATGGGAAATCTAGTTTCTCTCTTGGTTGTAGTCGTGATGGTGGTAAGAGTGCTGGAAGTTCTCGTTATTGGCACCATTATTAGTGAGCTGGTCATACTGAGACTTATTGTTATACCCTACATTTGAAGCTACAGGTTGCTTATGCCAATGTTGTTGAGTCTCAAGTGCAGAAGGTTCCTGATCAGTCATGAGAGTTGCTTAGCACCATTATGATGCCTCGCGACAAGTATGAGTCCTTAGTGTGCCCAACTAGGTGGTGGATTCCTTTGCTCCTACTGCTACTTTGGCATAGACTTCTTCAAGTAATTCGTCTTGTTTACCCTCTGTTGTGCCTACTTCTTAAGTCATAGACTTGGGTGCCCCTAATCATATGACCGGTAAGTCTAACTTATTGTCTAGTATTACTTCTATGTCTCCTAGTTTATTACACTTGCTGACGGTTCATTGTCCCATACCACTGGTCAAGGAGATGTAACCTTGGGTCCATCTCTTTCTCTCTCATCTGTTTACCATTTACTGGCTTTCCTATATAACTTGCTTTTTGTTAGTTCCCTTAGTAGAGATTAAAATTATTCTGTGACATTTACCTCTACTCGTTGTATCTTTCAAGATATGAGGACTCGACAGATGATTGGTGGAGGATATGAGTCTAATAGGTTGTGTTACTTGAACAAAGATCTTATTGCTACTGCTATTCAGAAGAGCATCGCTGCTAACTTCTTTCAAATGCATTGTCGTATGGGTTGTCAGCCGCCTAATATACTTCATCATTCTCTCCTTTTCGGCATCGGTGAGTCCTATCCAATGTAATGTTTGTCAAATTGGCAAACATCATTGGGTATCTTTTCCTTTCTGTGCCCAAAGTTGTGTGTGAAGTCCTTTTGAATTAGTCCATTCTGATGTTTGAGGACCATTTTGTGTCAAAGATATGTTTAGCTACAAGTATTTTGTTACATTTGTGGATGATTATACTCCTCTAATGTGGTTATATTTCATAAAAGATCGAACTGAAGTTTTTTCTTATTTTTGTATATTTTACTTTGAGATTTTTAATCAGCATATTGCTTTTGTGAAATTTGTACATTCTGATAATGACAAAGAATATATGGCTATTTTCTCTGATTTTCAATCATTTCTTACATCTCATGGGATTGTGCATCAAACATCTTGTCCATATACCCCCTACAAAATGGGGTTGGTAGAATGAAAAAATCACCATCTATTGAATGTTACTTATTATCTACCTTTCCATATAAACCTCTGTAAAATGTTTTGAGGGCATGCTATCCTTATTGCACACTATCTCATCAACCGTCTTCCATTTGCTATGTTTTATGGGGGCATGCTTTTTTTTTTTTTTCCTATTCTCCATCTTACAAGTCCACTTTTTTTCTTTACCACTCCATGTGTTTGGGTGTGTTTGTTTTGTGCATCGTCTTAATCCTGTTCATGATAAGCTAGAGCCATGGGCTAACAAGTGTGTGTTTATTGGGTACTTTTGAACTCAGAAAAGGTACATGTGCTATAATCCACTTAGTCGGCAATTGTATGTCTCGGTAAATGTGACCTTTTTTGAGGACTAGTTACATTGCTCCTTTGCTGACCAATCGGTAACTCCTTCTAAAGATACTTTGTCCTCAACCATGGCTCTACTTCCGCGTATCCCCTTAATGTAGGTAACCAAATTATCACCAGATTTTCATTTTTTTGACTAGGACTATCAACAACATTATTCCATTCAATGTGAGGTAGTACAGTCACCGCCTGCATTGGACATATATGCTTCTCCACCAATTCATGTCCTCGCCTTTGATTTGCCAATTTCTTCTGAGCCTGATTCTACCACTAATATTCCCATTGCATTGCGCAAAGGTGGTTCTTGTGTCGATCAACCCAATTCCCTATTTGTTCCCTATACTGGTTTGTCTTGTCGTACACATACTCGTCACTCTCTTTCTCAGTTTTTATCTTATGATTATCTTTGTCCTATATATTCCTTGTTTCTTTATCTACTGTGTCCGTTTCAAGTACTGTTGTAGAGGCTCTTGCCTATCCAAGTTGGCAGCTGGCTATGGAAGATGAAATGCTGGCACTATAAGATAATGGGACATGGAAGCTTACACTGTTACTTGATGGAAAACGAGTTGTAGGGTGTCGTTGCGTTTTCATAGTGAAGTGTCAACCAAATGGGTCTGTTGAGTGTTTGAAGGCGCGTCTGGTTACCAAACGTTACACCCAGACCTGTATAGTTGATTATGATGATACATTCTCTCATGTCACAAAGATTCCTTTCATTCATGTTTTCACCTCTCTTGCTATCTGCTAGGGTTGGACTCTCCATTAGTTTGATGTCAAGAATACCTTTCTTCATGGCAGCTTGACAAAGGAGGTATATATGAAGCAACTCTTGGAATTTGTTGCTTAGGGGGAGCCTATTGGTGTTTATTGCATGTGCAAGGCATTATATGGTTTCAAACAGCTTCTTCATGCCTGGTTTGACCTTTTAGTGATGCAATTATTCTATTTGGTTTGCAACGTTATACCGTAGACCATTCTGTGTTTGGCTCCACTTCTCCTAGGGGGTGTGTACTCATGGTTATATATGTGGATGATATAATCATCACTGGTAGTGATTCTATGAGTATACAAGAGTTGAAATAGTTTTTACAGACAAAGTTTAGCACAAAAGATATGGGTTCTCTACGATATTTCCTGGGCATTGAGGTAGCCTACTCACATGATGGTATCTCATTATCATAGTGGAAATATGTTCTAGATATTTTGAGTGAAGTTGGTTTTCTTGGAGCAAATCTTGTCGATACTCCAATGGATCATAATATGAAGGTTGATGCAGAACATGACGACTTATTTTATGATTTGAGTAAGTATTGAAAACTAAAGGGTATGCTCAACTATTTAACTGTTACCTGACCAGATATTTCTTTTACTGTTAGCATGGTTATTCAATTTGTGAGTGTTCCTTGCACTAAACATTGGGAGGTAGTGCTACGTGTTGTTAAGTACTTGAAGGAAGTATTGAGTAAAGGGCTTCTACTCAAGAATCATGAACATCTTAGTGTCATTGGCTACTTTGAAGTTGATTGGGCTGGGTGTCCTATTGATAGAAGATCGACTTCTAGTGATTGTGTGTTCTTGGGAGGTAATCTTGTGAGTAGAAAAAATAAGAAGCAACAGGTTGTGTCTCGATCAAGTGCAAGGGCAGAATATTGAGCCATGGCTCATGTGACTAGCGAGTTGCTTTGGTTGAGGATGTTGTTATCCGAACTCAACATGCCATCCTCAACTCCCTCAACTTTATGTTATGATAACCAATCTGCTATGCATTTTGCTTCAAATCTAGTCTTTCATGAGCGCATGAAGCATATTAAAGTAAATTGTTATTTTGTGCGAGAAAAGATTCAGAACAAGGAAATAACACTTAAATGTACATGGACGGAGGATCAACTTGCTAATCTTTTTACTAAGTCATTACCGAGGTAATAGAGTGATTACTTTGTATAATAAGGGCGCGCATGACAACGTTTCTATTTCTCTGTTTCTGTTCCAAACCTATTCCAGAAATAGGTTTGGAACAGAAACTCGTTTGACAACGCAAATCTGTTTTTCTATTTCTGGAACAGATTTTTGTTCCAGAAATAGATTTTGGCCCAAAATCAGAAACAAAAAATTTTTGTTTCTGGCAGAAATAGAAAAATCTATTTCTGTTCCAGAAATTATTTCTGGAACAGAATGGTTGTCATGCGCGCCCTAAGTTGGGGCTCTTTGATGTTTATACTCCAACTTGAGGGGGAGTGTTGAAATGTTAATTATTGGGCTTATTTGTTAGCAAGGGTATTTTAGTCTTCTTCATTATCATAGAGCTATACATATTGGTGTAATCTATCATTATCAATAATACAACTTTTCTCCTTTCGTTTACAGTAGGTAAGTCAAATAAAATTGGTAATCCAATTTGTGTGGTAACTAAATGAGAAAAATATTGGGTATGTCACGTTAATTTAGGTTGGTAGTATCTTAAAGAGTCCGTAAATATAATTTTGTAACTAATGCGAATGAAAGTAAGTTAGTACACAAATTAGTATTTGCAAACAATAAACGAATTGGTAAATTCATATGAGTGATCGAAAGTGTTGGCCTTTGTTTTTGGAACAAAAGCGTGAATTTCAGCACTTTACGCATTTAGTTGGCTTTAGAGGTTTACTTTGTTGATTTGATTTGTCCTGTTGGTCCAATATTTGCAAATATTCACACGTATGTGATGTTTGCATGGGCGGATTTAGATGAAAATATGCTTTACACCCCAGTTTTTAAAGAACATTACATATTCATCCAATTTCTTTACAGTCCAAAGGGTAAGGAAGTATCCTTAAAATTTTTTAACCTAAAAAGGATCCAACTTTAGGATGTGAAGTATCATTATTAGGAAGTGTTTTCTACAACAATCATGTTTCTAACCTTGAAATATGAAGAATGATGAGTAATTATTTCCAAACATGAGAATTAATGCTTTGACTTATGATAGCACTTATCCCTCAACTACACATTTGCTAAAAGAATGATTTATTAGGAGATGATTTTATGGCATCTAATTGAGGAGGGAACCTACCTTCAATCTTTCGCAACCATAACAAGAAGGTGTGCCATCCCTCTTATGTGCACGACAGTACTTTTGCCCCGAAAATGGATCTCGACGGAACAGAAGGCGGCCGTTTGCGTCCACTGGGATCTGTAACCAAGAAAAAGGCAAGGATGCAGAAGATTTAGGGAATTTGTTCTTTGGTTGATCACATCAAGAGTTCAAATGTCTAAAAGTACACCTTAATAGATTCTGCTTGACGAAAAATTGCCGGGGAAAAAATAAAAAAGAACTCTTACAGGTTGCCCGCACACAAAGCATATTGGACGACGATGATGTTGATGTTGGAGGTGGTTGATGTGTAGGTCTTTGTCAAAATTCTGATAAATAGAGTGATCCTCAGAGTCAAAAACCTATCAGCACAACAAATTTCAGATTCCGCAATAATGGCATATAACTGGAGTATTATGCAAGAACTTTGATAGAATAAAGCTACATTGGAACCTCGTGATTAGTAAGCTGACCATCGGAAGCATAAGAATGTAAACATTCTGGATGCCGAAAGGCTTGCCTGTGGCATAGAAGGAAGCCAATGAATCTCTTATGAACAAACTCACCGTCTTCTTCTTAGGTTTTCTCCCATAAACAACATTCCTATTGAATCGGCTAAAGAGTAGTAAAAAAAAAAAAGAGGAGTGAGTGTATAGATGAGCACCTGTTATCGGGATAAAATGAGAACGGAAAAGGTCGGAATATGCTTGCAATGTCAAAAGGCGAGGATGATTCATTATCAGGATACAATGAGAACGGGAAAGGTCGGAGTATGCTTGCAATGTCAGAAGGTGAGGAGGATTCGAAGGACAAATTTTGTTGGAAAGACTGGGCCAAAACTTCATCCTCCATTTTCAGTTCTTCATATTGAAGAACTGAAAATGGAGGATGAAGTTTTGGCCCAGTCTTTCCAACAAAATTGTCCTTCGAATCCTCCTCACCTTCTGACATTGCAAGCATACTCCGACCTTTCCCGTTCTCATTGTATCCTGATAATGAATCATCCTCGCCTTTTGACATTGCAAGCATATTCCGACCTTTTCCGTTCTCATTTTATCCCGATAACAGGTGCTCATCTATACACTCACTCCTCTTTTTTTTTTTACTACTCTTTAGCCGATCAATAGGAATGTTGTTTATGGGAGAAAACCTAAGAAGAAGACGGTGAGTTTGTTCATAAGAGATTCATTGGCTTCCTTCTATGCCACAGGCAAGCCTTTCGGCATCCAGAATGTTTACATTCTTATGCTTCCGATGGTCAGCTTACTAATCACGAGGTTCCAATGTAGCTTTATTCTATCAAAGTTCTTGCATAATACTCCAGTTATATGCCATTATTGCGGAATCTGAAAATTTGTTGTGCTGATAGGTTTTTGACTCTGAGGATCACTCTATTTATCAGAATTTTGACAAAGACCTACACATCAACCACCTCCAACATCAACATCATCGTCGTCCAATATGCTTTGTGTGCGGGCAACCTGTAAGAGTTCTTTTTATTTTTTCCCCGGCAATTTTCGTCAAGCAGAATCTATTAAGGTGTACTTTTAGACATTTGAACTCTTGATGTGATCAACCAAAGAACAAATTCCCTAAATCTTCTGCATCCTTGCCTTTTTCTTGGTTACAGATCCCAGTGGACGCAAACGGCCGCCTTCTGTTCCGTCGAGATCCATTTTCGGGGCAAAAGTACTGTCGTGCACATAAGAGGGATGGCACACCTTCTTGTTATGGTTGCGAAAGATTGAAGGTAGGTTCCCTCCTCAATTAGATGCCATAAAATCATCTCCTAATAAATCATTCTTTTAGCAAATGTGTAGTTGAGGGATAAGTGCTATCATAAGTCAAAGCATTAATTCTCATGTTTGGAAATAATTACTCATCATTCTTCATATTTCAAGGTTAGAAACATGATTGTTGTAGAAAACACTTCCTAATAATGATACTTCACATCCTAAAGTTGGATCCTTTTTAGGTTAAAAAATTTTAAGGATACTTCCTTACCCTTGGACTGTAAAGAAATTGGATGAATATGTAATGTTCTTTAAAAACTGGGGTGTAAAGCATATTTTCATCTAAATCCGCCCATGCAAACATCACATACGTGTGAATATTTGCAAATATTGGACCAACAGGACAAATCAAATCAACAAAGTAAACCTCTAAAGCCAACTAAATGCGTAAAGTGCTGAAATTCACGCTTTTGTTCCAAAAAACAAAGGCCAACACTTTCGATCACTCATATGAATTTACCAATTCGTTATTGTTTGCAAATACTAATTTGTGTACTAACTTACTTTCATTCGCATTAGTTACAAAATATATTTACGGACTCTTTAAGATACTACCAACCTAAATTAACGTGACATACCAAATATTTTTCTCATTTAGTTACCACACAAATTGGATTACCAATTTTATTTGACTTACCTACTGTAAACGAAAGGAGAAAAGTTGTATTATTGATAATGATAGATTACACCAATATGTATAGCTCTATGATAATGAAGAAGACTAAAATACCCTTGCTAACAAATAAGCCCAATAATAACATTTCAACACTCCCCCTCAAGTTGGAGTATAAACATCAAAGAGCCCCAACTTAGGGCGCGCATGACAACCATTCTGTTCCAGAAATAATTTCTGGAACAGAAATAGATTTTTCTATTTCTGCCAGAAACAAAAATTTTTTGTTTCTGATTTTGGGCCAAAATCTATTTCTGGAACAAAAATCTGTTCCAGAAATAGAAAAACAGATTTGCGTTGTCAAACGAGTTTCTGTTCCAAACCTATTTCTGGAATAGGTTTGGAACAGAAACAGAGAAATAGAAACGTTGTCATGCGCGCCCTATTATACAAAGTAATCACTCTATTACCTCGGTAATGACTTAGTAAAAAGATTAGCAAGTTGATCCTCCGTCCATGTACATTTAAGTGTTATTTCCTTGTTCTGAATCTTTTCTCGCACAAAATAACAATTTACTTTAATATGCTTCATGCGCTCATGAAAGACTAGATTTGAAGCAAAATGCATAGCAGATTGGTTATCATAACATAAAGTTGAGGGAGTTGAGGATGGCATGTTGAGTTCGGATAACAACATCCTCAACCAAAGCAACTCGCTAGTCACATGAGCCATGGCTCAATATTCTGCCCTTGCACTGATCGAGACACAACCTGTTGCTTCTTATTTTTCTACTCACAAGATTACCTCCCAAGAACACACAATCACTAGAAGTCGATCTTCTATCAATAGGACACCCAGCCCAATCAACTTCAAAGTAGCCAATGACACTAAGATGTTCATGATTCTTGAGTAGAAGCCCTTTACTCAATACTTCCTTCAAGTACTTAACAACACGTAGCACTACCTCCCAATGTTTAGTGCAAGGAACACTCACAAATTGAATAACCATGCTAACAGTAAAAGAAATATCTGGTCAGGTAACAGTTAAATAGTTGAGCATACCCTTTAGTTTTCAATACTTACTCAAATCATAAAATAAGTCGTCATGTTCTGCATCAACCTTCATATTATGATCCATTGGAGTATCGACAAGATTTGCTCCAAGAAAACCAACTTCACTCAAAATATCTAGAACATATTTCCACTATGATAATGAGATACCATCATGTGAGTAGGCTACCTCAATGCCCAGGAAATATCGTAGAGAACCCATATCTTTTGTGCTAAACTTTGTCTGTAAAAACTATTTCAACTCTTGTATACTCATAGAATCACTACCAGTGATGATTATATCATCCACATATATAACCATGAGTACACACCCCCTAGGAGAAGTGGAGCCAAACACAGAATGGTCTACGGTATAACGTTGCAAACCAAATAGAATAATTGCATCACTAAAAAGGTCAAACCAGGCATGAAGAAGCTGTTTGAAACCATATAATGCCTTGCACATGCAATAAACACCAATAGGCTCCCCCTAAGCAACAAATTCCAAGAGTTGCTTCATATATACCTCCTTTGTCAAGCTGCCATGAAGAAAGGTATTCTTGACATCAAACTAATGGAGAGTCCAACCCTAGCAGATAGCAAGAGAGGTGAAAACATGAATGAAAGGAATCTTTGTGACATGAGAGAATGTATCATCATAATCAACTATACAGGTCTGGGTGTAACGTTTGGTAACCAGACGCGCCTTCAAACACTCACAGACCCATTTGGTTGACACTTCACTATGAAAACGCAACGACACCCTACAACTCGTTTTCCATCAAGTAACAGTGTAAGCTTCCATGTCCCATTATCTTATAGTGCCAGCATTTCATCTTCCATAGCCAGCTGCCAACTTGGATAGGCAAGAGCCTCTACAACAGTACTTGAAACGGACACAGTAGATAAAGAAACAAGGAATATATAGGACAAAGATAATCATAAGATAAAAACTGAGAAAGAGAGTGACGAGTATGTGTACGACAAGACAAACCAGTATAGGGAACAAATAGGGAATTGGGTGATCGACACAAGAACCACCTTTGCGCAATGCAATGGGAATATTAGTGGTAGAATCAGGCTCAGAAGAAATTGGCAAATCAAAGGCGAGGACATGAATTGGTGGAGAAGCATATATGTCCAATGCAGGCGGTGACTGTACTACCTCACATTGAATGGAATAATGTTGTTGATAGTCCTAGTCAAAAAAATGAAAATCTGGTGATAATTTGGTTACCTACATTAAGGGGATACGCGGAAGTAGAGCCATGGTGAGGACAAAGTATCTTTAGAAGGAGTTACCGATTGGTCAGCAAAGGAGCAATGTAACTAGTCCTCAAAAAAGGTCACATTTACCGAGACATACAATTGCCGACTAAGTGGATTATAGCACATGTACCTTTTCTGAGTTCAAAAGTACCCAATAAACACACACTTGTTAGCCCATGGCTCTAGCTTATCATGAACAGGATTAAGACGATGCACAAAACAAACACACCCAAACACATGGAGTGGTAAAGAAAAAAAGTGGACTTGTAAGATGGAGAATAGGAAAAAAAAAAAAAGCATGCCCCCATAAAACATAGCAAATGGAAGACGGTGATGAGATAGTGTGCAATAAGGATAGCATGCCCTCAAAACATTTTACAGAGGTTTATATGGAAAGGTAGATAATAAGTAACATTCAATAGATGGTGATTTTTTCATTCTACCAACCCCATTTTGTAGGGGGTATATGGACAAGATGTTTGATGCACAATCCCATGAGATGTAAGAAATGATTGAAAATCAGAGAAAATAGCCATATATTCTTTGTCATTATCAGAATGTACAAATTTCACAAAAGCAATATGCTGATTAAAAATCTCAAAGTAAAATATACAAAAATAAGAAAAAACTTCAGTTCGATCTTTTATGAAATATAACCACATTAGAGGAGTATAATCATCCACAAATGTAACAAAATACTTGTAGCTAAACATATCTTTGACACAAAATGGTCCTCAAACATCAGAATGGACTAATTCAAAAGGACTTCACACACAACTTTGGGCACAGAAAGGAAAAGATACCCAATGATGTTTGCCAATTTGACAAACATTACATTGGATAGGACTCACCGATGCCGAAAAGGAGAGAATGATGAAGTATATTAGGCGGCTGACAACCCATACGACAATGCATTTGAAAGAAGTTAGCAGCGATGCTCTTCTGAATAGCAGTAGCAATAAGATCTTTGTTCAAGTAACACAACCTATTAGACTCATATCCTCCACCAATCATCTGTCGAGTCCTCATATCTTGAAAGATACAACGAGTAGAGGTAAATGTCACAGAATAATTTTAATCTCTACTAAGGGAACTAACAAAAAGCAAGTTATATAGGAAAGCCAGTAAATGGTAAACAGATGAGAGAGAAAGAGATGGACCCAAGGTTACATCTCCTTGACCAGTGGTATGGGACAATGAACCGTCAGCAAGTGTAATAAACTAGGAGACATAGAAGTAATACTAGACAATAAGTTAGACTTACCGGTCATATGATTAGGGGCACCCAAGTCTATGACTTAAGAAGTAGGCACAACAGAGGGTAAACAAGACGAATTACTTGAAGAAGTCTATGCCAAAGTAGCAGTAGGAGCAAAGGAATCCACCACCTAGTTGGGCACACTAAGGACTCATACTTGTCGCGAGGCATCATAATGGTGCTAAGCAACTCTCATGACTGATCAGGAACCTTCTGCACTTGAGACTCAACAACATGGCATAAGCAACCTGTAGCTTCAAATGTAGGGTATAACAATAAGTCTCAGTATGACCAGCTCACTAATAATGGTGCCAATAACGAGAACTTCCAGCACTCTTACCACCATCACGACTACAACCAAGAGAGAAACTAGATTTCCCATCGCCACGGGAACCACGCCCCCAACCTCCACGGCCACCAGACAACTATGAAACCATAGCACTAGGTGCGGATGATAAGTCAAGCATGTACTGAAGGACCTGAGAGAAGACCTCATCAACCGATGGAAGAGTACTCTGAGAAATAATTTGATGTCGAAGAGAGGAATGAGTAGGATCAAGGCCTCGGAGCCCTAACATAGCTCTCATATCCTCTTGACACTGGCCAACTCTTTAATGTCATCAGTGAAAGGCAAATAAGTGTCCAATCTCTCACAAAGAGAGGTGAACCTAGAATAGTAATCAAATACAAATATGTCTCCTACACGTAAATCAAATAGCTCCTCCCAAACATCACAAACACGAGTCGTGTTATCTTGATCCAACAACATAAGAGCACACTTGTCCCAAATAGCTTTGGCTGATGCACACCACATAAATTGGGGACTAATCTTGAAATCCATGGTATTCCAAAACAACGTCCAAATGGCAGCATCTCCAAAACACCAATCGTTCACCTTCATTCTATCTAAAGGAGGAAGTAAAGTCAGATAACTCTATTGTTTGGTGGCCAAAGATATGTCTCAACTACCATAGACCAAGAAGGATAATCATCCCATCTAGCTTGACAAAACTCAACTTTAGATTAGTAATACTAGTATCCATGCTCACACCAGGTTCACTAGCAGAGTTTCTGGCCATAACTCAATGATAAACAACGAACTTATCCTGAGCAATTCAATAATCCTATAAGGTTGAAAACACATCACCACATAATAAAGTCGGCGAAGAAGAGAATGCGGACTAGAGCGTGCAAGCCAAGAGTATCGATGGCATCATCGTTGTTTTACAAAAGATCAACCGAAAAATAGCTTCAAAACCGACAAAAAAAAAAAAGTGAACATGTGGCTGAACTCCAAGAAGATCGAAACAGAGTGACGTCACATGAATATCCAAATTCAATATTTCTCTGTTTCCACCCAATTCAATTACATATACATTAGCTGGACCTCCCTTTCCATGAACAAACATGAATAAGTATCACTGTTGCATGCTCAATCCAATGTGACGTGGATCAAGCAAAAAATTTCTTACACCAACCAATATGAAAATTGTCCTAGAGCCTCAACTCACGACAAAACGAAGAAGAAAAGTTGTATTATGATAAAAATGGATTATATCAATATGTATAGCTCTTTGATAATGAAGAAGACTAAAATACCCTTGCTAACAAATAAGCCCTATAATTAACGTTTCAACACTACCACTATTCATTTGGTTTTTTAATTTATTTTTCAGCTTTTTATTCTCATTTGCAATCTTTTTAGCTGTATTATTTAACAATACCTTAAATTTACCAAGTCTTTTTAGAAAACAATACCTTAATTAGACTGATTTACCAACTTATCTCTAATTAAGTTAACAAGTAGTTTTGTGTTATTAACTCTCATCGAACTTATTTACCAAGTTTTCTTTTTATTATTTCTATTTTTGACAATTTCA
>JAGVVM010002968.1:0-35410 GCA_019149425.1 Psidium friedrichsthalianum
ACAATAAAGTCGTATTACACTTGACAATTGTTTAATGTATCTGCCTTTAATAATTGGAACGTTAAAATTTAACGAAGATTAACGATATTCAATTTATCAAGCTATATCATTTTAGGCTAATTTTCCATCTGCACCATTTGATATTTTTTTGTTATCAAAAATAATTTAAATTAAATTTTTCATTTTTTCAATTTTTTATTTTTTTTATTATTAACTCTTCTCCTTCTCCCCACCTAAAAACCAAACAACTCCAAAAATCAATTAATTGTGGAATTATTGCATAAATAAATCCATTGCGAACAATTCGTGGGTTTTGGATTCAAAATACATAAAACTTCTTAAACCCAAACCTGATATAACAAATCACGTGTAATTTTTTTTTTTATTTTTCCAAAGTTATGATATTTCAAAATTGCCGTAAAATGAACATTTTCATTACTTTTTCGGGAATAAGGATAGTCCGAGTTTGTTTTCACCAGTAGTAAAGAGTTATGCAATTGCCGCTACTAAAGCCTATGGAGAGCCAAACAACTTTACAATTCATAGACCTGATGAACACAAAGTTTCTGTGCCCAGTTAGAACAGTGAGAGAATAAACAAGGTTCCAAAACAGAGAACATGAGAGAATCCACATCGAGTTCAGCATATTCCATGGTCAAGGGTACATATCTGCCCACGAACACCTTCGGGATCTAACATCACGTCATTTATTTCTTTCCTGAATCGACGGGATATTCGGTAAGCTCTCTGCCAGATAGATTTATCCATCAACAATTTGTGAACGGCAGAAGAGTCAGGGCATTCTTTCTCCATACACTCTCACTTGCATATTTTCCAGTTAATGACTTTCCTTATATTCTTCAGGTGAATCTGGTCTCACATTCTTGTACTGCAGAAGACAAAGGATGCATCAAGAAGGACTGTATATGGCCACTGATCAATTGAGTGCAAGTTCCCAGAAGGGAGACCCCCAGAAAAGTGCACCATTACGTGCTTAACAGCATCATAGATCTGCCTGGAACAACTGAATTTGCTATTTTCAACACCCATGGGTCGCGAAGAAGTTCCATATGACTATAAGTGACATGTAAATACAATGTTCATCTCGCCATTTATAACTTGCTCAAGCATGTTTTTCCACCCAGTTCTTCACACTTTGTATCACAGGTCACATACTAAGAACAGCTGTCAATAAGCTGAAAGCTTCCCAACAAACCCACCCCCACCCCCCCCCCCCCACCCCCCCCAAAAAAAAAAAACACACCCCTGCCGTCATCCTCTCCCCCGCTTCTCATCCAACCTTTCCTTCCTCCTCGCCCCTTTTCCTCTCCATGTCTTTCGCATAAACTCCATCAGAATATGAGTAATTTAATATCACTTGCTTAAGTCATAAACACCTAGTAATCCCTCAATGGTCATCAACGCATAACTATCCAATAAAATTCCATAACTTTAGCTTTCTCATGCTCAGTAAATGTTCAACAAATCACAAGTCACAATAACGTTTGATATTTCAGGAGTATAAGTACAGTAGTAGGATAAATTAAACAGACCCTCGATGTCCAAGCAAGATGAAAGAGTTCCATGTCTAATGAATGAATGTGAAAATCCAGAGAAGTGAAGGACGTGCCTGCAGATAATTTCATAGCTCCCACACATCTATGCCAATCAAAGGACTAACTTGGTGCCTTGTCAGCCACGGGGATCCTGTTAAAATATATGTAAATTGTTTAACCCATGGTTTCTCGATGAACAGATTTCACTCAAAACGGCTACCCCCACAGGGCCCTCCCTGCTTACTGTTAAAAACACACGAGAATGGAGTACTGATCCAGTAATTCATCTACTCAACTTGGGCGTCTAGACCACCCACTTATCGAGAATCCCAGTGACTTCCCTTTCAACAAAAATTCATACTTTCTTCCCTCCTAACAACTCCAACAAGTTGTCTTGAGGGATCATGTTTAAACTTCCTCTCACCTTGTTTTACTAGTCCGTTTGCAGTCCATAGGATTACTAGATAATCATAGCGGTAAGTGAATGATGGCAATCTAACAGAAGTCAAGCATCTTACCAAGGGCAATCGTGAAACTATAACTCATGTTCAGAGTTCAGAAGGAAAAACAATTCATCATGTGCTCCATCGAAATCTACTAGTAGAAGACTAGAGGTCACTGTGTTTAATTAAGATTTATAACCTACTATAGCACATTCTCTGATTTAACAGATTAAGAACATGGCTTGCACATAAATCAAAGTCGTCTACAGCCTGTAATGTTTTTGCAGAGGCCATTTGCTCTTAGTCTGGTGAAGCCATACATTCATAATGAACCTCATTCTCACGACCTCAGTGATTAAAAACAACGACACAAACATCTGGGACCCACACAAATCTAACCCTGCTAGGAGAATGAAGATGAATCCACAAAAACCATGACATTGCAAAACATTTGTGAATTAAAAGTGATTGATCTAACCTGATTGGATGTGGTTTCACCACCACTTCTTCAGCTCTTTGTCCACACCAAGCCCTGCATAGTTAAGAAATGCCAAGAAGTTAATTAGCCTAGGCAAACGGGACAACAATTGGCTGATCAGTACGTTCTAAAAGAAACATGCAAAGCAAATAAAGCAGGTTTTCAACTGCCAGAATTAGAACTTTACCACTCACATCCAGAGGCCCTGTAAGCAGCACCTTCTCCTTCCTTTCTGCATCAAGTGCGTCTAAAGAGCCAAAATGATTGTCAATGGGCCCAACCGAGGGAAACCTTTTTTGGTGGGTCACCACCCCCTCCCTGCTTACCCAACTATGAGGTCTATAGAGTCCCCTAAAGCAGCCGCATGGATCAATTTGTCACATAAGCATTTACCTGAATGATCAAGATTTTTCCAGAATATGGAGTGATTAACATGACCTGAACATAGGTTACATTACACAAAATCGTAAGATGGAGCAAAATCAAAAGGATAATAACAGGCTAATTGTGCAAAAGCTATCTTTACTATTTGTATGCACGATAGAGAAAATCAAAGAAAATTTAGAAGTTTGGATAATCTATAAAACAAGAAGAAGATAATATAATGGGCCGGCGTATGCCCATCAGTGCTGCTTAGAAAACAAAAACACAAAATTTCTGCAAATTGTTTTCAAAAAATAGACCTGAATGAAGCATGTTTTCCGTGGGTGAATAAAGTTCTGTAAGAAAGTTCAATGCCCAGTGTTTGTCTTACATGCTTTGGCTTAAAATGCCGTGAACTTCCCACAATGCGCTATGAAGCTTACTTAATATGATTGATAATAGCAAGATACAGACATTTCACACTTGTTCATCACATGCTGTAAATTATTCATATCAAGCAAAAAAGAAACTCAGAAACCCTAATGCCACCTCTTTTCCCCTTTCATTTAGTTGGTAGCAACTGCAATAAGAATGTGATAACAAATAAAACCTACCAATAGAGTGACCACTCTAAGCAACTGTCGTCAGGATGAAAAGACAACCCTCGACAAAATTTTCCTCCTAAGTCAGTAAGCACAACATAATCTAAATGTGGTCACATTTGAATGCCACCCACCCTCACTAATACCATATAGATCCAAAAATTGTCACTCAGTACATTCTATAGTACTATGGTTCATCAGGAGCACCGGCGCACCATTCACATCAACGTGGAAAAAGCTATTGACAACCAATCAGACATTGGTGAGCTATGGCAGAAAAATACTAAAAAACCAGGAACTTTGGCTCTAGAGAGCAGCTCACCATTAAGGATTTGACATGAGTGACGACTGCAGATAATAGATTTATCTTACGGAGTGCTGGCAAAGCCAGATTAGTCACTTTATATACACTACGAGTTTCCTCACAAAGAATAGCTCATCTTTGAAATGTGCCGCTTATTATATTCAATCGTCCATGAGTTGAATTCTCAACCACCTTTCACTCTCAATTGCATTGAATCATGAGAAGCTTTGATCGAAAATAACACCTTCCTTCAGTCCATTAACCGTGAATGGACCAAACTCAAGAGCATTTTTCGCGTTCATCTGTTTCGCTGACAAATAAGACTATATGCTAGTCGTGTTCAGTACTGTGCTGCAACCTTACCAGGTCTGCCTAATCCTCATCATTTCTCGAGTAAACACTTCAAATCAGTCCAAATGAGAAGATAAGCACCTCCTCGACAAATTTGACTCAGGCAATTCATTAGGGTCCTTTTTCCATGCAACGGCAGGCAACATTTAAGAAAAATCTGAACACTAGTCGAGTGCGTGTTAGACAAGAGAGTGCTCGATCAAGCTCACTCCGACAAGTTTCACGCTCACTTCCACATAGTGTCGAAGTTCGACTCTTAGAACGCAAACAGTAAAAAACTATTCCCAGACAGAAGGGACAAAACAGAAAGAATCGAACCTCCGCCATTGAACTTGATGGCGCTCTGCAACTTAACGACGGCCGGAGCGTCGCCCTTGCTCATGGCATCGTGGAGCTGCTCGAGCGCCTTGTTGTAGTTGGTGACGTAGGCCTGGTGGTGCTTCTGGTGATGCAATTGCATAATTTCGCCGGTGATTGCGGGCTGGAGAGCGCCGTAGTCGTAAGGGAGATCGGGGAGAGAGAAGGTCTGGAGGCCGCGGAAGCTCGTCGTGAAACCGCCATTGGAGCTGAAGCCTGAGGCAGAGGCTAGGGTTCTTCTGGTCAACAGCGTTCGAAGAGCCATCAGAGCTTCTTTCTACGGGAGCTGATTTTCAGAGCCAAAAATGAAACGAAGGGAAGGCAGACTCGTGGTGGGGCTGGGCGCTGAAGTGCGGGAACCCGAGGCCACTCGGTGTGAGGACACGTGTCACCTTAGACGAGACGAATATGAAATGGATTTTATTTAGGCAAAATAACACAAATAGTCCTTAAACTTTTACCCAATGTGCAATATAATTCATGAACTTTTAATTAACAAATATGATTCATGAACTTTAACCTAACGTGCAATGTGGTTCTTGAAATTTGACCAAATGTGCAACTTAGTCCATGAATTTTTAATTTAATAAATATGGTCCTTGAACTTTAACCAAATATGCAATGTAGTCCCTAAATTTTTAATTTAACCAATATAATCCCTAATCTTCAATCCAATGTGCAATGTAGTCCATGAACTTTCAATTTAATTAATATATCATGAACTTTTGAAACATATTCAACTGAATTCCTGAACTTGAATTAATGGATTGACTGCATTGAACATCTTCATATAAAATTTATTTTGATTAATATAGTCTATGAAATTTTTGAACATCTTCATATAGCTCAGGGACTAAATTGAACATGTTCAAAAATTTCATGGACTATATTAATCAAAATAAAATTTATGGACTACATTACATATTGATCAAAGTTCATAGACTATTTGTGTCGTTATCCCTTTTATTTACGATAGACTCAAGTATACTTATTGAGAGATCCGTTGAGAAGATTTTGTAGCTCGAATAGGCTGACGACAGAGGGCGAGGCCGAGGCGATGTTGCTGACCTTCTCCTCCTTCTCCTCTCCCTCTCTTCTCTCATATTTAAACTTTTGGTGCACATATGACCTAAAAAAAGCCTTTTGGTACAGGCGGCATGTCACGTCCGCTATCCATTGCTTCAAATCATCTTACTCTTTATCTAGAAAATTAGAATTAGTATATATTGTCGTAGATATTTCAATTTGCATTTGTTGTTATCACTCAAGAAAGCGCTTTTATATCATCCCGCAATGTTAGATTAGAATTTCTCAACCCACCCAATATCACTCATGTGAGGAGTAGTGTTCTTTTGAGAAGCGGTGCATTTCTTTCCAATCCTAGAGGTGTTTCATAGGCTAGAGAGTACCGACGCTCTCCGAAGGCCTTCGTGTCATGTCGTATCGTGTTATGTTCGACACTTTCCGATATGCGATCGACGCGTGGACAGCGCTCCAGACACACTAGCGACACGCGAGTCCGACATGCTATTTTAACATGCACAGAGTCAATTCTAAGCAATTTCAATAAATTAGGAATGAAAATATAAATTTATCAAAAATATATATACTTAAGTCATATATCTAGATAATAAAAAGAAAATAAGCGTAGAATCCCTAACATACGAAAAAAAAAAAACCTTACCGCTGATATTTTTATATGCACACAATAATTTATCATGTGTATACATATTTAATAAATAACATGTCTCGGCATATCGAAATCATCTATTTTCTTAGAAATGACACGTCGGCGTGTCGTTTCGTATCATGTTGTGATGCTTGTCGATGTTACTTAGTTCACAAGAGCGCAACAGAGGCCCCAGTGCGAGTAGGTAGATGCTCGCAGACTCAATCACGGGCAGTAAAGGAACTTATCTTATGGGCAAGGAAGAAGTACGTCATCATTTATCATTTCAGTTAGTTTTGCAATCAAGCATCCGAAGAATGTTAAAAAGATTACAGCTCTATATCAATTTAATGATGCCATCCATTCAGGACTGTGCAGTCAAATGTCCTTTATTTCACCCTTTTTCTCCACGCAATTTTTTTCAGCGTCTGCACTGAATTCTGGGCTAAAAAAGGAAGAGCAGAATCGCCATGGCAATAAACGAAGATTCCATCTTCACCCGACGACAAAAATCAATCATCAATCAGAGTAGATATCATTAAAAAGTTGTCCAAATCCAAATCCAACTTGGGGAATTACAATCTACAGACCCTGGCAGTGATATCCATGGCCATTACTCAATCCAAAGGCAACTAAGAATGCCCCCCCTGTTCTTTTCTTGAGTTTGATCCCTGGTCTCTACAGACTCGCAAACACTTCTTCTCAATGTCTATGTATATATATCGTTTATATAATTAAAATCCTAGCGGGTGCCCAAAAGCCACCTCAGCAATAGACGGCCCCAACTGGCCAAAACATTCAATTTCTCCTACCCCTGCTCTGTTTCACCATCTTCCCATTTTGATACCAGTTCTCTTGGTTTTCAGAACTGGCCACCTGCAAAAGTCTGGCCAAATTGCCAGTTGGAGGGCACGACGTTGTAGCTGGTGATGGTCTTGCCATCGCTGGTGGTGACTTGGAAGGAGAGAGACTGGCCATCGAGGTAGGAATTGCTCTGCCAGTTCTGGCCCCAGTTCCTGGACATGGTTTGCCACCCGGTCTTTGAGCCCTTGATCGACACCGAGTGCACATCCCCTGCTCCGGCCACGTTCGTGATCAGCACCAGATTGAAGTAGGAGTGGCCGTTGATCGTGAACCTAACGCCTCCTTTCTTCACGCAAGGGACCCTGCAGCATCACCCACGTGACCGGATATTAGTCAAGCAAATTTCGCTTATAAATTTTTCGTGATTGGTCGAATGGCTTTGACGGAAAGGGCCTCGTTTCGAGTTGTGTTACCTTCTGTAGGAAATGGGGACGATCCCGGCTCGGTATTGGGCAATTTGGAGGAACGCGGGCTCGGCCATATCGAAGTGCTGGAGCGGGGGGTTGCACCAGCCGCCGTTGTCGTTGGGAAGGGCGTTGTTCGGAGGGCAGAAGTTGGTGGCGGTGACGGTGATGGTCCCGGGGAGGCACCACTGGGGGTCGTCGTTGCACTTCATCTCGTAGCAGGACCCGCAGCTCAGGCCGTCGTTGAACAGAGCAGTGCTGAGGGCTGCGGTGTTGGTCCCGTAGCCCTGGCTGTACAAGTTGCCGTACCCACAAGCACCCCCTGCACAGAAGAAGGGAAAAAATATAGTTACTTTAGCGGACTGGGATACAACTATTCATCACACTTTAGTGAAAGTCTCCCGTGCACAAGTCACTTCAGAAGAGGCGGGTACAAACGTAAATTTATCATAGCCACTCCCAGGAAAGACAATTATCTCCCTTAATTAGTTCATTTATGGTAAGGCGGCAGATTTTGCACGTTAGACGGGCCGCCCTTCAGCATAGATTAGCGACAAATGTCGAGCGAATACAAGCGAGGGGCAAATGGACTCAAAACACAGACGTACCCATGGTGCCGGTCGCATCGCCGCCCCCATAGAAGGTGGCGTGAGCACTTTGCCACCCACCGGAGTCGGCATAAGCACCTCGGAGGCACAAGCCGATGACCGCCGACACGAGGAGAGAGAATGCCGAGAGCGTCGCGATGGCCATTGCCTCCTCTTCACTACTCAAACCAGAATTCTAAAGAGGGAAGGAGAGGGGAGGGAAAGAGAGGGAGGGTCTTTGTTGCTTGGAGGCTTGGTGGATGCTTGGTAACACAAAAGTTCTCTCCTTTATATAGACTTTATGTGGGAGTGCGACTATTGCAGATTGGATAATTAAATTGAAGAGGGAGACATGACATACATGGAATGCCCCGAAATTCAAAAGGAAAAGAAAGAAGAATGAAGAACGAAGAAAATACGCAGTAAATAAACCAAAAGAGGAGGCGACAAGGGGGGGTCGTTTTTGAGGCGGTTTGTACAGGACGGAAGAGCACATGCAAATGTTCCAACTGCCGAACCCTAACGGGACCCACCTGCACATGCGCTCCCTTTCAACCGTTTTTCCTTTGTAATGTTCTTCTCATTTTTTAGTCTTTCGCAAGAGTCTTTGGTTCTTGTCCGAGACTTTGCCGCAAATGAGCAGCCAGTTTAGGCGCTCATTCGGGGGGTTGGTTTTGTCCTTCCTTGGAGTCCAGCTTTTGGGCTGTGCGGACCGGACAGCCCGACACGACAGAATACTACGTGCATGGCGTAACCCATGATGCTTCCAAGCTTGAGAGGATGAGGGACTTTCACATTCTACATTGACTTCGGGGCACGTAGAAACTCAGCTCGATCATAGGCGATTTAAACGAGTCTTGGCACGGGTAGTTCTTGAGAATTTTCATATCCAGTGTACGGAATTCAAACGGTTGCTGGCTAGTCGATGGATCGCTAGTAAGAAAAACAATGCTCGTCCTTTTTGTGTTTTTTCGAAAGGATTCATGAGCCGCTAACGTTGACCGGCTTGACAGATTGCCGTTTGAGAAATAACGGTTCCCTTACTTTGGTGCAAATTCCTAGTGGGTTACCATCCTTTTTGGTGCATGGGAAAGAAACAACATTTGGAATCATCCACCTACATTTTAAAGGGAGACTCAAGACTCCTAATGGTATGAAGGTCCAATGCTCAACGGCTAATGTCAAATTGAGCGTACCAACGTACGCACCGGGAAGTGGGAACCGACTAAATGGTAGTCAAACGACACCGTTCTTGGTTTTGTCGTGTTACTTTTGTGGAATTCCTAGACCCGAGGCGTGAACGACTACGATATTGTTCTTCCTATTGCGAGTCAAAAGCGAAGTCGGCGAGAATCCCTAGTCAAATTTATTGAAATTTCCCCTCCCTTTTCCATTTTTTTCTTCACGGGATTCTATTTTGTGCGTATAAAATTTCAAAGACGGCAAGATCAGCTTGATGTGCGCGCCACAACCGCCAGTGGAACCAACTCCAATGTCGACATCAATGTAAAAAAAAAAAATTTAAAAAAAATCTCTCGTTTACCAACCATATTTCGAGAATTTAGAGACGAGAAAGCGAAAAAGAAGAAGAGACAAGAGCCTCGGACACCGCTAATTGCGATATCAATTTTTTTTTAATAAACCTTGCTTTCGTCGAGCTTAAAATCGTTAATCGTTCTCTCTTGATGACTTAATGACCAACCCAACCGCAGAAGCCCCGATCCTAACTTCCAAATCCACGCAAAATCCATTCGAGACGTCACGAGTGTAATCGGCATTTGCAGAGGGACACGTGGCAACTTCTAAGAACACCTAGTAAACGGATTTCAATTCCGATTCGAAAGAGATCTGACGAAAGAAAAATTAGAAAATTAGTAGCCATAATTGGCTCCGTGCGGGTGCTCTAATCTTATGATCGGAGACCAAACTTTTCTTGGAATTATTTAGCCGATTCATTTGATCTCTGGCGTAATGTCATGTGCATAAAATACTTGATCGGAGGGTGGGTCCCACTCGAAAAGGACAAAAATGGGTGATTTGGATGGCGGGGCCTACCACGTTCATGAGCACATGCAACGTCCCGGTCTTTGCGGTTCCTCGCCTCCGGCCAGACAAGTACAAGTAATTAAAAAACCTCGTAAGAAATTGACCTGATGCAATAGTATATGTCAGAATCGACGGCTGAAACTTACTTGTCTGGCCAGCTCTTTCGTTTGACCTTCAGTCATTTGCTTCTTTTTTTTATTTTATTTAATAGACTCAATACGTTCTCTAATTCGCATAAGATCATAGAAATGGGTTTCACTGGATCAAGGGGGGCAAAAGGCTTTATCGTCTCCAAAATTTTCTTTTTTTTTGCCCTTTTTTTTTTCCACGGAGGGTGTGCTTCTTCAAGTGGATTTGACTTTTTGAGCTAAATGTTTTTCCTATGATTTTGATTAGTTCATGCCCGTCTTTTGAATAAGTGCCGACAGAAAAGGAAAAAGAAACGGAGGGTGATCAGAGTGCATCGGAATTTGTGGCTCCACGTTAACCTTTCCCCAAAAAAAAAAAAATCCTTTCTTTTGCCACTTGAGACAAGGAAATGCTCGCGGCAAATAGTTGGGGAGAATTGTCCGAAAAGTCCTAAACTTTTTGTATTTGTGCTAATTTAGTCTTAAATATTCCGATTGTGTCAATGTAATTTTAAATCTTTTGCATTAGTGCCATTTTAGTCCTAAAATTTTCAATTATGCCAATTTAATCTAAACATTTTGCATTGATGCCAATTTAATCATAAACCTTTCAATTATGATATTTTAGTTCTAAGCCTTTTGAGTTTGTGCCAATTTAGTCCTGATTTTTTTTTTGCGTTCATGCTAATTGAGTCCGTTTGACCAATTTTTGGCTCTAACTTAGACGCCAGTCATCCTACATGCCTTCATCGGCGTTTACGTGGATATTTTTTAAATGTATCTAAATATTTTTTTTTATCTTATAATGATTCTTTTGGTTTTTTTCCTTTAAGTCAAAATTTTTGTTTCGGGACATTTGACCGAGACCATCACTAGTACTCTATTTATTTCGTGAAAAGCAGATAATTTGAAAAATATTTTCCTACGAATGATCGCTCGCATCGTTTGAAATAAACTAGTCAATAGAAATTGTTTTCATCGTCAACAAAAATTTAAGTTTAAATATCTTCCATATGATGAAAATCTTTGGTTCATTAATTTTGCAAGTGATATAAGTGACTATTTTTTTGGGGAAATGTTATCCAAATCATCAATTTTCGGCAAAAACAATCCCGGCCTTAATAATTTTCCAAGGAGGGTGTGTTTCTTCAAGCGAATTTGAATTTTTGAGCTATATGTTTTTCTATGCTTTTGATTAGTTCATGCATGTGCTGTAGATTTGTGCCGACCAACGTGATCAGAATGGACCGAAATGGCATCCTAAGTCAGAATTCGTGGCTCTTAAGTTAAACCTTTCCTAAAATAAAAACCCTTTCCTTGTGCGCTTGAGACAAGGGAAATGCTCGCGGTAAATAGTTACTTATAAATTCTTCACTCGTGAAAAGCCCAGCTTTGACTCTTGCCTTGAGAAAGAACTCGGGGGGGTCGGAAAAAAGAAGGGTTATAGGAAGGTTGAAAGTCGTAAATAGAGTGACATAGTGTAAGCATGGAACTAATAGAGACAAAACGAGAAGACAATCAATCGACATATATATATATATATATGTCGAGGATTACGAGTTAAAGGATAAAAGGGCACTAAGTTTGTTGAATTCCGAAACAGAGCGACGTCTGCGAGCCATCGGGTCGTTGTGAGATTCTTGTGAGGCCAATCAAAGCGTGATGATCGCGCGCACTTGGTTCGCATGAGTCCCGAGTCGCACCCGCTCATCGCGGTCCCTTGAATTTAAGTCGGGCGATGGCGGCATCTTGCGAAAATGCGCATTGCATGGTGATGTGACCTGAAAGTAACAAAAAGAAGATCCCCCTTGCAAAATGAAGATCTGGTACAATATCTAAAGAGGGCATTTTCATCAGAACCCACATGGGGTGGGGGGGCAAGGCAGCATATCATCCTTTCTGAAAATCAAGTGGGGTGGTCTCGGCCCCGTTTAGTTTCTGGCTCCTATTTTTCCTCGCGGAAAAACCGAACATAAGTCCATGATTTCATACTGAAAAACACGCCGTATCCACGACAGCGAAAGGTGATTCGGAC
This sequence comes from Psidium friedrichsthalianum, assembly GCA_019149425.1. Taxonomy (NCBI): domain Eukaryota; kingdom Viridiplantae; phylum Streptophyta; class Magnoliopsida; order Myrtales; family Myrtaceae; genus Psidium; species Psidium friedrichsthalianum. Next base: position 12,188 of record JAGVVM010002968.1, read on the forward strand.
TAGAGACCAGATCCACAAAAGGGCATGTGGGTTCTATCCAAATCTGCAAATGGTGCGCGTAAAAGTGCGAAAGCGAAAAGCGCCCTGTCGGGACTTTGCCCGGTGGGAGTCCCCCACGTCCTCGTGCGCGACTCACTCGCAGAAGGAGCAGACACCCAACATGGGAATGGACCCTTACCTCAGGAACAGGGTCTCTCTCTCTCTCTCTCTCTCTCGAGAGAGAGAGAGATTTGTGGATAACATGGCAATGTAGCGTCAGCTTGGAAACAGCCACGCGTGAGTTCCTGAACTGAGGTGAGCATGCGCCCGCAACTGGTAAAGGATCCAAAACACTCTCTCATGCGCATTAAATGCAGTGGGGGTGTTTGGGAAAATGCGCTGTTCTTGATGTTTTGTAAGGCGACAAGCGAGGCGTGTTTCATTGTTTTGGAGACCTTAACGTTGTTCGGATTCGACATAAACTGGTTAAAAGATGGGGTTCGCGAGGCCAAGAGGGTCCCTCGCCCTTCGTTCGGCGTTAGGGTGCTTTAGCAATCTTTGCGGATGTGAACCCAAGTGCTCCAATGCGACTTCTTGCATTTGGGTTGGTGTTGCAGGTTAAGATGATTGACAATCAAGGTTTCTCATAACGAGGGTGTTAGGTTAGGTGTGGGGTTCATTTTCTGTGAAAGGATCGACCAATTTTTGTTTGAATGGGCAAGACGAATAATGGTGTTAAGTTAAGAAGACTGGCAAATTGTTCAAAAAGTCCAAAACATATTCGCACGGCAGCTAATCCAATTCAAAATCAATTTTGCCAATTTAGTACTAAACATATTTACGACGGTTAATTCAATCATGAACTTTTCAATTGTACTAATTTAGTCATAAACTTTTTGACAATTTGCCAAATTAGTTCTTTCAACTAATTTTGGTCGAATATCGCTGACATGGATATTTTTTTTTATTTTTCACTAACGTGGATATATATATATATATTTTTAAAGAAATCAAAATTTTTACTATTTTCCTTTTCTTTTCCGTTGTGCTAGCAGGGTCACTGACCACTAGCGAGGACCGGTGACCTCCATTAGCCCCTAAGCGAGGCCTTTGCCAAGCCCTCATGGGCCATAGCGAGGGGGTCATAGCGCTCACCCGCACTCACTGTGTCCAACGAGGGCTTGTGCGAGGGCCGTTATGCCCTTGCTATGGTTGACAAGGGCCTATGTGAAGCCACAATGCGCTCGCCTCACTAGATATGGCAAGGGCTCGTGAGCCCTCACTATGGCAGGCCGAGGGGGGTGACCCTAGTCCAGGGATTGCCAGCACATTCAAGAAAACGAAAAAAAAATAATTTTATTAAAATTGTCTACATCAGCATCTACCACACCACGTAGGGCGGCTAGCATGACTGGATTGCTAAGTCGGTGATTTTTAGTCAAAATTCACGAAATAATTACATTGGCAATTTTAAAAAAAGTTTATCACTAACTTCGCAAACTTAAGATGTTTAGCACAAAATTAACACAATTAAATTTTGATTAAATTGATACCATTGAAAGTTCAGGCTGAATTTGTTGATATACAATGATTTGGGACTTTTTGGAAAATTTTCTTTCAGCAAGATAGAGAAGACTTCTCCAAGGACTCGCATACGATGTAATACCGCAATAAATCTGCATATTTGGGCGTTTTCTAGCACTTAATTATAATTTTACGTTTAGTTTTATTTATATGATTCTATTCTTTTCGATTGCATAGTCGTATTTTCATTCAATCTGCACAATGTCATCTTTCGGTCATTTGGTGTTAATTTTCTATCAGGAAAAATCACCCAAAAACGTCTAAATTTATTGTACATGTGCCAATTTAGTCCTAAATTTTTTGAAAATTTTGGCGAAAATCGCTAGTGTGGACAATGACTGTTACATGGCACAACCGGCGCACGACCGTCGCTAACGTGAACAATTATATATATATATATATATATATTTTTTTCTAAACCTTTTTTTTTTCCATTCTTTCTATGCCAATCGCATGGCCTTGGTGAATGACCGACGACCACCCAAAGGAGACAACCAGCAACGGCCAAAGACTACAACCACTTGGCAAGGGGCAGCCTCACCGACCTTGCTAACTTCGGGCAAGGCAATCTCACCAGCCTCCGCAAGGCTTGCTTTGCCAAATATGGCCAGGTTGAGCCTCGCCAGCTTTGGGCAAGGGGCATCGCTTGTGGCCAGTCGCTGGTCATTGCAGAGGCCCCCGTGTAGTGCTGATGTAGCTATCCATGTATTTTTGGGGGAGATATTACATGAAAAAACTGCTCCAGACTCTGTGGGCAGTGTGCATTTGGCTTTAAACTTTCAACTATCATACAGTACCTCCTGCACTTCTATTTGGTTACAGCCCCTATCCTCTGTTATATTTTTCCTTGGCATGTACCAAAGCATGTTATGTCAAGGGGTAAAAGTGTATTTTCGTATCATCTTATTGAAGGAAATATCTCTTCCTCTTTAAAAAAAGAAAAAGAAAAGAAAAGGTCGCTTTCATCTTAATTGTTGAAGAGGTGGTTTGAGGCTGCTAGAGACTTTCTTCTCATATGCATTCGTTGCTGACATTGGAGCAACTATAACTTATTCAAGAAGGAAAATAACGAGAGAAAGAAATGAATGCGATGCAATTCCAAAACCATCATTTGTATAAGAATGCAGAAGTGGCCTGACCACAAGAACTGATTTTGCCAACATGCAAGTTCATTCAATGTCACATGCAGGCAATGATCACATACCATCACTTTTGAATGTATATAATTATACAGGTGAGAGAGAGAAGGGGGGGGAAGAGAGAGAGCTAGTGTTAGAACAGCATAAGAAAAGTCACTAATACCAGAAAAGGGATGTTCCGACATATCGAATGTTGCAGTTTTGGCATCCCCACATAAAGGTATTGGGGAAAAGTTTGTAAGTGACAGTCAATTGGGAGCTTTTAAGTGATGAAGTAGATCACTGTTACATTGCCGGAGAGAGAGAGAGACAGAGAGAGAGAGAGAGGAGACAGCAAGTACAATTAAAATCAAACATGGAGCCTTTCTCCTCTACCCAACAGATAGTAATTCAAAAAGCATACTTGAGTCACAATTTAGTACACGGAGGGAAGACACCAACAACCTATCTCTTGAACAAAGTTTCTTCCGAAAGCATCGTCAGCTCCTAAACATAAATCTAGGCTGAAGATAGACAGTCACAAAAAATTACAGCAATGGAACAGATGAAACTACATGAAACCAAAAACTCCAATCAAAACGAAAGAATTGGATAACGACAAACAATACCTTCTGGCAGTCAACAAGTTAGTCTATTAACATCCAACAAAAGCAGGGTAGCCATTAGTGCGTTGGCAGAGGTTGCATTAAAATGTGCTGCTGCTTTCACTGGCTGAAATGGAGGGGGCCTCGGATTTTACTATTTGAGAGCCTTTGTTATTTATGTCCAATCCTTGGAATCGACCGAGAGAATCTTGCTGCATCACTTCAGAAAAGGCATTAGAATGGGCTGCAGCAACCAGAGGTTGATGAGCTGTATTCGGCTGAAACATATGGAACTGCGGCATCTGCAAGTTCTGGGGGTCGATGTGGCCAGATTGTGGCCGGTGCGGGAAGAAGGAAGGTTTGGCGTATGGAATGTTGTGCAGCCCCAGATTGTAGGAATCTGATGGGGTGATTGCTTCTCCGGTAGCAACTTTAAAGCCTCTCTACTTCCTTCTTAAGTGCTTCGTTTAGAGCTAACAAACAATCAGGACATAAAAATTAGCTACAAATCTTGATGAATTGGTACGAACACATAGCCAAATGGAAAAGATGTGAGGTTACACATGGTTGAGAGGCTTAACTGATGAACTGGTAGAACAGAAAAGTGGTTCCCAATGATATAGTAACCTAATGTGACATTACGGTTACCCACATACATCCATAGTTTCGGGAATACTCCAAATAAAATGCTGTGTTTTCTAGAATGGCTCCCACATATAGGTTCTTTGAGACAATACGACGAGAGAAAAGGCTTGATAATGAATACTCATATACACAAGCCGAAGAATATGGAACTTTACTCATCCTTTTGTTTTTTGTTGGCTGAACAAATATGGTAAAGTACCTAATGTATTTCCACTAGCCCAAGTAAGTAAGGGAAAAATTGTGGTACCACAGTGTTTGTTCTTCACGTATAGATTGAGACATACCATCACGTAGCTGAGCTTGTTGTGTCCATAGCCTGTAACCGCAGCTAAGCTCTGTGTTTTCAGCCGTCAGACCTGTTGTATCTCTCTGAAGTAAATGATAGATAAATGCCAGTGTCAGACTAACAGTAGGTACTAGGTATAAATGAAAAGATAAGAAAATGCTCATGCTATTCTTAAAGATAACTAAAAAAGCATGTACCAGTGAATTTGAACACAAAATTATTATAAAAAAGAGCATAGAACTACTAAAAGGTACTAGGTATAAACGAAAAGATACAAATAACAAAAGAAACATGTACTAGTGGATTTTGAATACAAAATTTTTGTAAAAACTACAAAATTCTCTGAACCAAAAGTTCATATTGGACTGCATCACAGAATTTAAAGCAGTAGTGCAAACCAAAATGCTTAATGTTTGATTGTGGACCCTGTCCAGTATTCTTGTTCAAAGCAAGAATCAAAACACGATAATATTATTTTGTCATCACTTGTCAGAGGATCAGAAGGCAAAAATAAGTTGACGACTGCATTTTCTTGAGATCATGAGAAAGTCTTGGGATGGCAAGTAGTTGCATGATCTAATTTTTATTAGGCATAGATTTACATCTGCAAATGTCTTTCTCCTTGCTATCCAAAAGTTGCAGAACTAAAAGGCGCATCAAATATGTACGAAGCTATTTAGCTAAAATCAAGCCCTTGGTAAGTGAAGAGGCCATGTGACAAGCTGTTAAGTAATTAAGTGGAAGAATACGATGAAATAAGAAGACAGATATAAAATTCGCAAAGAGTCAATCACTAATATCTTAGGAAGACACAACACAAGTGCTTCAGTTATAGAGTAAAGTTCACTGATAAGTGCCCTCACCCAGGACTGGTAACCTATCAAACACAATCTACTAGTGAGCTGCTTACGTGGGTAAAGACCCATCCAGAACTGATTCTGACCTTGCAATTGGGAAACTATTCTGTCCTAGGTCAAGTCCAGGTTCCTGGAACTCGGGAATCTGACCAACTGGGCCAGTTCCTTGTCCAAGAGATGCGATTACACACCCATACATCATCTAAGAGAAAAGGAAGACGAGAATGCAATCGTAAGAACATATGCAAAGACCACATAAATTTTTGTTACATGGGTGGGGTGGGATGAACAGGATCCTGCAGCGTGCTGATTGTAAATGTTGGAACAACTAGTCCACAAGGTAAGATCCAAATTCCCTCTCGGGTTTTTTAATTCAAGAATTCCAAGATGCAGAATATGGCTTCTATGTTCATGTTTCAAAGCTCTCATTTTTTGGTCAGATAACAAAAGGACAGCATGTCCTAAGCTCTTCGATTGAAGCATGTTTTCCCATAGGTACATGTGCTGTTATTGTCCATACCTGGAAAAGTGTGAGCTGTGCAGAGAGTGTTGTTGCTTCTGTTTGAAGGGTCTGCACTTTTCTCTCAAGTTCTGAAATATATCGGGCCTTTCTCTCTTTTGATCGTGCAGCAGACTGCCGGTTCGCGAGAATCCTGTATAAAGAATAAATAGTGAGGTACGAAGATAGAAAGAGCCCAGGCCATTACCTGTACGTTTGTAAAGCAATTTAAGTGTGTCCATTTATTGACACACATAGAGAGATGCAGCGAATAAAAGCCCTCAAATCAGTCATTTCGAAACTGAGACGAGCAAAAGCACAAATCTAGAAATGAGAAATAATTAATTAATAAATGAAGTACCTTTTAGGCAGATTATACAAAAATACGATGATATTCAACTAACTAGTCAAGGGCTCAAAGAAATCTGCAAACATTTTGATAAGGAATAGAAAGTTGGTCAAACACAAAAAATGGCAGTGATAGCGGTTTATAATCCATTTCTAGGTCTCTCAATGGGAAGAAATCCAACTTATTGATCACAGCTTGATGCATACATGAACTGTTCGCATGTTAAACCCCCCTTCTAGGACAATTCAGAAATGCTAAATCTTGTTTGGTATACGACTGTTGCATGGGCAGGCACGGACAACTTCATGTGGAACATGATCTTTTGGATGAAGCTAGTTTTAATACAATGTCAAAGTCAGTCACAAGCTCAATATATGAAGGTAACAGTGATATGCTTTACTGGTAATTCCACCAAGTGACCCAAAGTTTTATGTCTCATCTGGTCATGCCCCTAAAGGGAGAATGTTATGTTGACAATGAAGTAGGCCTTGATTAATAAGTCACATAATGTTCGTTGTTAACTGATTTGCAACCTAAAAATGAAGCCAACATGTACCCGCTTCCAATTCTCAAGACTGTTCAAGGGGGTGTGAGCTACGTGAGCAAAGTCATGACAGCTACAACCTACATGAAGACACACATGCACATTCCTCATGCCCTGGTTCAAGAACGCAATGTTCATGAGCCCTTGACAGAGCTGCATCTTGAGGCTTGTGAATTAAAGTCTCTCTTTTGCAAATGCAAAAGCAATGGCGTGGTCACCTCGTGAGACTCCCCTAGTTTTACACCTTGCAAGTTCCAGCTTGAACTGATATAGCACATGAGTGGCAGCCAATGCATGTCTAAATCAAAACAAGGAACCTCTCCAGAGACACCCGAATATGCCCTCGAATATCAGTAGACTCACGCATCACTTCATTGCCAAAACATCTCGTGAATGAGATCACTAAGCGACCTAACAACTCTTGGAAGCACAACCTCAAATGCGTAATCCGCTGAATCTGGGCCTAAATGGAAGCAACCCAAAAAATCACTTTGTCTTGCGAACGGATGTTTGCATAGACCAAATCACAACATTTAGCCACGATAACTAACAGAAAAAACCAGACCAGTACACTAAACCAAGTAACACCAGCTAGCAAATTAATTACTCAATGTTGCATATCAAATCCAGACAATGCGCGACCAGGAAAAAGGAACCTCTTAGCTCTCTTTGGATCAATCGTCCACAGCTGCGCCAGCTTATCAGGAGCCATGGCCTTCTTCGCCTCTATACTCTCCAAAATCGAAGAACTGTCCACCGAGTTACTATACCGATGCCTCGGCCTCGCGCTTTGCTCTCCCATATCACCTCCACTCGCATCCTCAAGCTTCGGATCGGACGGTCCCTGCCCGTCTTCGAGCTTGGATCCGAATTTCTCAATGTCCATGTAGGTGCTGAGCAGATCATCCTCCGATCCGAAGTCCTCGAAGCTTCCGGAAGGCCCGTTGTCGAACGGATCCGGCCCCAGATCCAGGTCCTCCGGGATCCGGAAATTGACCTCGGAATGCGCTCGCCGGTGGTGGCCACCGCGCGGGGCGGCGAGTGGGGGAGCCGCTCGGGGGTTGTGGGGAGAGGGAATGTGGGGGTTGTGGTTAGGGTTCGGAGGTGGATCTTGCATTTCCATGGCTCGTTCTTCGGCGCGTGCTTCTCTGTGCACGAGATGGTTTTCAGTTTCGTTCGTTATTGGAGATGGTGACCGGAGTGTCTTAATCTGTTCGTTTTTTGTTTTTGTTTTTTCTTTTCTGGTCTTGGTTTAGGTTTTTGTGAGGTTGCGAAGAGGCATGAAACGACGTCGCAGTAGTGGAGTTTGGGTATTTTTTTTTCTTTTTTTTTGGGGTTAATAACTTAATATCACGAAAAATCTCAAATTGATACACTCATGACAAATTTACGCAAAATCGATACACTTGTTAAATTACTAACTTGGATAACACGTGAAAATTCACGGTACAACATTTTTACCTTCTATTTGTCATAAGTGTGTCAATTTTGGGTTTTCGTGATATTAACCCAATTTAACGAAGGGTAAATTTGTCATTAATGTAATAGTTTAGGGTTTCATGATTAAAAAATTAGTTTAAAGTAAATTTATGACATATATACTAGTTTGAAGTTTTTGGTGGTCAAAAAATAGTTCGAGATAAATTTGTTACGAATATACTAGTTTGAAATTTTTCGTGATCAAAAAAATAGTTTGGGATAAATTTATTATAAGGGTACTGGTTTGAAATTTTTGCATAATTAACCTTTTTTTTTTTGCAGGGTCAGACTATTTGTTTTGTTTGGCTCCTTTTATTTCACTTAAAATTAGCATATTTCGAATAACATCTTCTGTACTGTTATTTTTTTACTGCTCAGACAAATGATTCCTCAAAAAAATATGCAGTAAAATATATTTTTAAGTTAATAAATGTATGTGTATTGTGCTTTTTTTTTTTCCTTACAGGTTGCTCCAACTGCTTTCAATCTAAGTGAAATGGCACGGCAAGTACGTGCGTTATCAAATTCGCGACTTTTCTAGCACGGACAGGACCGTCACGGCTCGTCCTTTCTCGAAAAGATAAAGCAACTTTTGTTTTTCATTTAAGGAGATTTTTTTCAGGAGGAATTGCAAGTGGTGCTTTTTCGATTTTCCATGAAAACGGGGATGCTGTTCATCATGCACAAAAGACCTGCCCCTCCGTTGGAGCTCTTGACCCCAATAAGACACGTCACCTGGAGCGCATGGCTATTAAGATTAAGGCGAACATGCACCCGTGATGGTATGCTGCTTCATATGGTCGGAGTAGCGTAGCCAACCAAACCCCGTCGACGATTTCATTCATAGTCGTGCTCCTGAATTTCTCCGAAAGCTGTCGCCCTTCTTGTCGCTCTAGCCACTCTCTAGGGATCCGACACCCGATATGGCGAGGGCCGATCGAGAGTTGTTCTCCACCGAAATCGTAAATCGGGGCATCGAGGAGTCAGGCCCTTACGCCGGTTCTGTGGACTTCTCCGTGAAGGTTAGAAGAGCGCTGCCGGATTTCCTCAGCTCCGTTGATCTGAAGTACGTGAGGCTAGGATATCACTACCTTATCGGCAGTGGCTTTTATTATGTAGTAGCAGCTCCGTTACGTGTGGCATTCTGGCTGTGGAGGCTGGGAAGGTGATCGCGTGGAAGGATTCTAGTCCCGGAAGTAGCATGTTCGACATGGTTTCGATAGGGGTTCTGCTGGGACTAGTCTTGTATGTCTATCTCGGTCTCGTACCCCATTCGATCTACCTGGTTGATTTCGCTTGTTTCCGTCCCCCGGATGAGTTCAAGGTACAAAAAGTTTTAATCCTTACCGTCCATAAATCGAATTCTCTATTAACATTGATTTGGCAATAATCGATTGAATGGTACTGCCACTGCACAGATATCGAAAGAAGAATTTGTCGAGCTCGCAGAAAATCGGGTAAGTATAGCGAGGGAGCGATTGCTTTCCAGGAAGGTGTTCTGAAGAGATCGGGCATCGGAGATGAGACATACTTGCCGAGAGCGGTGTTTCGTCCGGAGCATGAAATAACACTCAAGGATGGGCGAGAAGAGGCTTCCATGGTGATTCTTGGTGTTGTGAATGAGCTGCTCAAAGCTACCAAAGTGCGACTGCAGGACATCGGCGTCCTTGTGGTGAATTGTGGGTTCCTAAGCACAACTCCGTCGCTCTCCGCCATGCTCATCAACCATTACAAGCTCGGGCATGACATCCGCAGCTTTAACCTGGGGGGTATGGGCTGTGCCGCCGGAGTCATAGCAGTGGATCTGGCCAGGGACCTTTTGGCCGCCCATCCTGGTAGGTACGCGCTTGTGGTCAGCACCGAAGCCGTGAGCTACACCTGGTACGACGGCAATGACTTCGACATGCTCCTTCCGAATTGTTTCTTTCGGATGGGTGCCGCCGCCATTTTGCTCTCTAGCCGCCACCTCGACAGGTGGCGCTCCAAATATGAACTCAAGCAGGTCATCCCTACTTCTCCATACTCCGGAATAGATAGATCAAGAGCTAATTAATCTTTTTCTCATGCCACAAAAAGGGGTTCTTCATTAGGTTTCTTCACTTAATTTGCAGCTGGTTCGTACTCATAAAGGCGCGGAAAAACGGAGCTTCGTATGCATACATATGAAGGACGACGCCGGAGGTGCCCGAGGACTGTCCGTGAGCAAGGACGTGATCGGAATAGGAGGGAACGCGCTCAAGGACAACATCACCACCCTCGGCCCCCTCGTGCTCCCCGTTTCCGAACAGCTTCACTTCTTCAACAACTTCCTCTTCAAGAAGGAGACCTCAAAGCCTTATCTTCCCAATTACAAGCTCGCCTTCGAGCACGTCTGCGTCCTGGCGACCAGCAAGAAGGTCCTCGACGAGATACAGAAGAACCTCGACCTGACCGACGAATACATGGAAGCGTCGCGGAAGACGCTGGAGCGATTCGGCAACACCTCGAGCAGCAGCGTTTGGTATGAATTGGCTTACCTGGAAGCGACCTCTAGGATAAGGAAAGGCAACCGGGTTTGGCAGATAGCATTTGGCTCCGGATTCAAGTGCAATAGCGTCGTTTGGAAAGCTCTCAAGAACATGAGGCAGCAACCCCATAACCCTTGGGTTGACCCTCTCTGGGCAGAGGCTCGACTTTGAACAGTAGGACTAGCAATAAGGCACCTCCGAAAGATACTCCCAAGGACACTAGGCAAACCTAAGCTCGTTATTTTCAGCCAATTCGTGGAATAAACTGATCTTGGCATGAGATTTCCTAATCGATATGTTCATGAATTTATTTACTTGCTATGGCATACAAATCCATTGATTCCCTGCCACAATCAAATGTCAATCTTGATATACTTCCAAGCTTTTATTGTTGCGGATAATCGGTAAAATGTTTGGAGTGAAGAAAATAAAATCGGACACCGAATTTACGTGATTCGATTCGGATGTCGCAACCTACGTTCACGGAGAGAACAACATGGAATCTCACTATAGAAACAAGTAATACGACGAGATTATAATCACTCGAGCATTCGAACACACTTTCGGTGATTTTTAGTTTTCAATCACACTTAATATAACTCACACGGTATTTAGCTCTTCATAATTTTTTAGAGAAATCTCGCGCAACGAATTATACAAATTCTACTCTGGATATAATTACGACAAAGAAAATCTCCCTCTACCGAGAGCTACTGCCTCTTTTTCTTGAAGGCTCTCTTTCTGCTCTATTTTCATCTCCGAACTTCCCTCTCCCTTCATAGGAGAAAGGGAAGGCAACGAGACAAAAATGGCCTCGCTAAATGCTCCTAGGGGTGTCTATTCCAAGGACAAGACCCGACAAAATGCCCATAATTTTGTTCTCAATCTTGCATTTAATGATTAGAACAACATGTTTCTGTCGGGTTCTTGTTCGTGTTCAAATAATTATTGGAATACCCAAACACAACACATCTCTTTCAAACCACTCAGATCACTCGCATCTCCTGCAAGCCTATCGTCTCCTACTTCGCCCCTTCTGCTCCGGTCACCCTTGCTCTCCCTCCCCCCTCGTTGCTCTCTGGAAGAATCTCTCTCTCCTCCGCACCCTTCATCTTCGTTCTGAGAAGAGAGATCTCGAAGACCTCTTCCGGGACCTGTCTTTCTTTTCCTTCTTTCTCTACGTTCGTCAGGCATTGACTGGAGAGTCTTTTGTCTGCCCCATGGGAAAAACCAATGGACGAGTGTTGATACTTAATTTTTAGTCATTTTCTTTTTTAAAAAATTTAAAAAATTTATAAAATTGAAAAATTAACTTTGGAGATCTTGGCCAAACCTAAGGAACTATTTTTGACAAAAAAAAAAATTCATATTTTCGTTATTTTTCGGCATTTTATTTCTAAAATTCATAAAAAAAAATCAAGAAAAAATAAAAAAAAATTACAAAATCAACTTTAGAAGCCTTGGCCAAGCCTAAGGAACTATTTTTGAATAAAAAATAATTTTTTTAATTTTTTAGTATTTCAGAAAATAGAAAAATACTTGAGAATTAATAAAAATAGCATTTGAGGCCACAAAAATCCGAAAAATAGTCAGTATTTTTATTTTTATTTTCTCTTCATTTTTGCCGAAGAAATTTCATAAAAATCAATATGGAATTGGGGTTTACTTTGTTAGTCACATTTTTAGATTAATTGCAAAAATTCTAAAAATTTCATTTCAGCTCTGTAATTTTCCTGCTTTGCATTTCTGAAATCGTGTCATCCCCCTCTATTTTCCAAAATTACATTCGGTCCAAAAGTCTATGGAATTGTCAGATTTCGTTGAAAAGGACTAAAATGCAATTTTCGATTTTTTCGAATTAGTCCCTAAAACGCATAGAATTCATATAAAATTTTTCAGGGACTAAATCAAAAATCGGCGCACGTTACCCACTAGTTTTTGACCCGCTGAGTTCATTGGAGGCTTTATCTTTTGCAGAAAAGGCCATCTAAGGCTTGGATTTTGCAAAATGAGTACTCGGGTCAGACTTGAAATTGGAATTTTTATGCCAATTCATGGCTCTTTTTTTACAAAAAATTCATTTTCTAGTAGATTGGGTGTCACATAATCCAATTTCGAGCTTAAAATGGCGAAGAAGAGTCAAATTAAGGTTGAATTAGATAAATTTCGTGAGATCGGGTCAACCGGGTCGGTTTGACCCGACCCGGTTAACCCATCGACCCAAAGTTAGCCTGAACCATTTTTGGTTCTAGCTCTTGGGCGCACGATTCTTTTTTTCGGGGGAAAGTTGGTTCTGTTGAGGGAGCAACAGAATTCATGAATGGTATAAGAAGAGAAGATTCTCATTGATTCGGGGGGGTCAATTACACGGAAAAGGCTGCAACAGAGAGGTAAAGAGGGAGGAAAACCTCTCTGTGTTCACCACCGTTGGAGAGGGAGGCTGAGAGTTTTCAAAGACTGCTCCGCCACTATTCAGGCCACGCCACAGCCGTCGTCGCTCCTCCGAGCACCGCAAGGTCCTAGGGAATGTGGAGAACTCATCCGTTCATGCAGGTAATCTCTGAAACTGTGAACACCCTTTTTGCTCGGCCGAAACTCCGTCGATGGCGGATTTCATTTTCGTTGCTCATTCTCTGCGATTCTTGATTCAAATCATTGCTATACTCATGCTCTTTCTCTCCCTACCTTTGCTTATCATTTTTGTTGCATAAAAACATCGAGTCGACTCAAAACCTGAAGACCTATTCCAAGCCCCTCTCAACTCATCATGTTCGCAACCGAGCCTCTCCGATCATCAGGTAAGCCTTCCTGAACTCCTGCGATGCTGCCTAAAGCTTTAGGTAGTTTAGATCACGCTAGAAATGGTTAAGGCGAACCTTCGTCGGAGAATAGCTTTGGCCATAGGTGGTTATGTGGTTTCTAGATCTGTTTTTTTTTTTTTTTTGCTTGACTTTGCCATGTGAGAATGAGGAGGCTACAAGAGTTAGTCTAGTGTATGAATCGATTTAGAGTGGTGATGTTTGACGGCGGTTTGGATATGCCGGCGAGCTCCGTTGAGTTTGCCGGAGGTGCAGAAGCGTCGGCTTCCCTCTTCGATGAGAGTTACTAGGTCAACGCTAGTTGACCAAGTGGCAGCCACGTCAGCTGGGGATGTCTGCGAGCAAAGATATGATCCCACGGCTGGGTTAGTGCCATGTGTCGGCATCTAGGGATTTTTTTATAAAAAAAATCAATTTCCAAAAAAGTGATAATCCATTTTTCCAAAACAAAAATAAAATCCATTTGATCTAGCTGCTAGGTTGGCGCTACGCATCCATCTGGAGAGTTGGGGTAGTTTTTTCTTTATTTAAAAAATCATTCCCCCCCCCCCAAAAAAAGAATAATCCATTTTCAAAATAAAGGTCATTTTCGAAAAAAATTCTGAAAATTTGGAAATCTTTTTTTTTCTTTTCAATTGAACCGTTAGATGTTTGCCACGTGGTGAGTTCTCCAACCCTCAGATTAGAAATAAGCGGAAAATGGAAAAATAGAATAAAAAGTCAAATTCAAAATTCAAATAAAAAATGGAAAACTACGTCGTTTCAAAGTTGGGTAGCTTATTTGGATTTTAGGTCGGGTCTGGGTAGTGGGCCGGTTCGATTTGACCCGGTCCGTATAACAAATAAAAATCTTAAGAAAAATATAAAAAAAAATTACAAAAAAATAGAAAATTATTTAAAAAAGGAGAAAAATTACTAATAGGTCAAACTGCGTCGTTTTGAATTTGAGCCAAACCTGTGTGGGTTTCAACTTGGGTCTCGGGTCATGGCCGGATCAACTCGACCCGATCCGAAAAATTAAAAAATAATAATAGAAAATAATAATAAAGAATAAAAATAAAAAATCAAAGAAAATTAAAAAAATAAAAAATATAGGAAAAATTTATAAAAATCATAAAAAATTTCTAAAAATTTCAGAAAATCAGAAATTTTTCAGAAAACGTAGAAAATGTCAAAAAAATAATAAGGAAAATTGTAGAAAAATCATAAAAAAAAAAAAAAAATTATGAAAAATGTCCAAAATAGGGAAAGTCCTTAAAAGTCATAAAAAAGTTTAAAAATTCCAAAAAAATAGAAAAATTCAGAAGAACTCTCAAAATTTGTGAAAATTAGGGAAAAGCCACATTCAATTAGTTTGACCAATTTTCACAATTTTGACTTCCCAACCCTGGAAAATAACCATTTTGCCTTTCTGGTCAATTTGATCCAAACCTTTTCGAATCACCCATGAAGCTATTTGATGCATTCTCTGAGTCCTTAGGGCTTTACTAGGCTTTTCATGCGACCACTTGAGTGTTGTTTTGATGCGATTTATCCGCATGCACTGATTCCTTGATTTGCGCACTTTCAATTACTGATTATCTATGATAGGTTAGCTTATCCCATCTACATGATCATTTTAGATCTTTTAGGACTTACCCTACCCAAAGCGCCAGCATGAATTCCCTAAATTACGAAATCGCTCAACTTAGGTATTAAAAGGCGTTGACCAATGAGTCGATGTAACTAAGTCCTCGAATCCATTTCTCTGATTTCCACAGAATCGAATGATTTCTCCCGATCGCTCGATAGGGTTTTTCAATCATACCTTTTAAAAATGATTGGTGACAACTCCTATGGCATGTACACTGAGCACATGTCACTCGACCACACTAAGGTCGATCCCAATTTTAAATTCTTCCTGACGCGATTTGGTATGGGCCTGATTGGGCCCGCGCTAAGCCAGATACCAATATAGTTTAGTAATCCATTAGCCCCCCCTTCTCGTGCAAACTTGCGTGAGGGAAGGAGAGTCGCGACAACAAGAAAAATTAAAACTTTAAAAGGTTTTGCACTTGAAAACGATGAAATCTTTCGCTTCTTAAGAACACTGACGAGACATTGTTCTAGTGGGTTAAAATCAAATTTGTAGAGAACAATGTCAAAATTAGCCTTCATTTCACTACTGTTGTGTTAAATGAAGGCTAATTTTGACATTGTTCTCTACAAATTTGATTTTAACCCACTAGAACAATGTCTCGTCAGTGTTCTTAAGAAGCGAAAGATTTCATCGTTTTCAAGTGCAAAACCTTTTAAAGTTTTAATTTTTCTTGTTGTCGCGACTCTCTTCCTCACGCAAGTTTGCACGAGAAGGGGGGCTAATGGATTACTAAACCTATATTGGTATCTGGGCTTAGCGCGGGCCCAATCAGGCCCATACCAAATCGCGTCAGGAAGAATTTAAAATTGGGATCGACCTTAGTGTGGTCGAGTGACATGTGCTCAGTGTACATGCCATAGGAGTTGTCACAATCATTTTTAAAAGGTATGATTGAAAACCCTATCGAGCGATCGGGAGAATCATTCGATTCTGTGGAAATCAGAGAAATGGATTCGAGGACTTAGTTACATCGACTCTTGGTCAACGCCTTTTAATACCTAAGTTGAGCGATTTCGTAATTTAGGGAATTCATGCTGGCGCTTTGGGTAGGGTAAGTCCTAAAAGATCTAAAATGATCATGTAGATGGGAAAGCTAACCTATCATAGATAATCAGTAATTGAAAGTGCGCAAATCAAGGAATCAGTGCATGCGGATAAATCGCATCAAAACAACACTCAAGTGGTCGCATGAAAAGCCTAGTAAAGCCATAAGGACTCAGAGAATGCATCAAATAGCTTCATGGGTGATTCGAAAGGTTTGGATCAATTGACCAGAAAGGCAAAATGGTTATTTTCCAGGGTTGGGAAGTCAAAATTGTGAAAATTGGTCAAACTAATTGAATGTGGCTTTTCCCTAATTTTCACAAATTTTGAGAGTTCTTCTGAATTTTTCTATTTTTTTGGAATTTTTTAACTTTTTTATGACTTTCTAAGGACTTTCCCTATTTTTGGACATTTTTCATAATTTTTTTTTTTTTTTTATGATTTTTTCTACAATTTTCCTTATTTATTTTTTTTGACATTTTCTACGTTTTCTGAAAATTTTCTTGATTTTTCTGAAATTTTTTAGAAATTTTTTATGATTTTTATAAATTTTCCTATATTTTTTTTATTTTTAATTTTCTTTGATTTTTTTATTTTTTATTCTTTATTATTATTTTCTATTATTATTTTTTAATTTTTCGGATCGGGTCGAGTTGATCCGGCCCATGACCCGAGACCCAAGTTGAAACCCACACAGGTTTGGCTCAAATTCAAAACGACGCAGTTTTGACCTATTAGTAATTTTTCTCCTTTTTTAAATAATTTTCTATTTTTTTGTAATTTTTTTTTTATATTTTCTTAAGATTTTTATTTGTTATACGGACCGGGTCAAATCGAACCGGCCCACTACCCAGACCCGACCTAAAATCCAATAAGCTACCCAACTTTGAAACGACGTAGTTTTCCATTTTTTATTTGAATTTTTGAATTTTGACTTTTTATTCTATTTTTCCATTTTCCGCTTATTTCTAATCTGAGGGTTGGAGAACTCACCACGTGGCAAACATCTAACGGTTCAATTGAAAAGAAAAAAAAAGATTTCCAAATTTTCAGAATTTTTTTCGAAAATGACCTTTATTTTGAAAATGGATTATTCTTTTTTTTGGGGGGGGGAATGATTTTTTAAATAAAGAAAAAACTACCCCAACTCTCCAGATGGATGCGTAGCGCCAACCTAGCAGCTAGATCAAATGGATTTTTTATTTTTGTTTTGGAAAAATGGATTATCACTTTTTTGGAAATTGATTTTTTTTATAAAAAAAAATCCCTAGATGCCGACACATGGCACTAACCCAGCCGTGGGATCATATCTTTGCTCGCAGACATCCCCAGCTGACGTGGCTGCCACTTGGTCAACTAGCGTTGACCTAGTCAACTCTCATCGAAGAGGAAGCCGACGCTTCTGCACCTCCGGCAAACTCAACGGAGCCTCGCCGGCATATCCAAACCGCCGTCAAAACATCACACTCTAATCGATTCATACACTAGACTAACTCTTGTAGCCTCCTCATCTCACATGGCAAAGTCAAGCAAAAAAAAAAAAAAACAGATCTAGAAACCACATAACACCTATGGCCAAGCTATTCTCCGACGAAGGTTCGCCTTAACCATTTCTAGCGTGATCTAAACTACCTAAAGCTTTAGGCAGCATCGCAGGAGTTCAGGAAGGCTTACCTGATGATCGAGAGGCTCGGTTGCGAACATGATGAGTTGAGAGGGGCTTGGAATAGGTCTTCAGGTTTTGAGTCGACTCGATGTTTTTATGCAACAAAAATGATAAGCAAAGGTAGGGAGAGAAAGAGCATGAGTATAGCAATGATTTGAATCAAGAATCGCAGAGAATGAGCAACGAAAATGAAATCCGCCATCGACGGAGTTTCGGCCGAGCAAAAGGGTGTTCACAGTTTCAGAGATTACCTGCATGAACGGATGAGTTCTCCACATTCCTAGGACCTTGCGGTGCTCGGAGGAGCGACGACGGCCTGTGGCGTGGCCTGAATAGTGGCGGAGCAGTCTTTGAAAACTCTCAGCCTCCCTCTCCACGGTGGTGAACACAGAGAGGTTTTCCTCCCTCTTTTACCTCTCTGTTGCAGCCTTTTCCGTTGTAATTGACCCCCCCGAATCAATGAGAATCTTCTCTTCTTATACCATTCATGAATTCTGTTGCTCCCTCAACAGAACCAACTTTCCCCCGAAAAAAAGAATCGTGCGCCCAAGAGCTAGAACCAAAAATGGTTCAGGCTAACTTTGGGTCGATGGGTTAACCGGGTCGGGTCAAACCGACCCGGTTGACCCGATCTCACGAAATTTTATCTAATTCAACCTTAATTTGACTCTTCTTCGCCATTTTAGCTCGAAATTGGATTATGTGACACCCAATCTACTAGAAAATGAATTTTTTGTAAAAAAAAGAGCATGAATTGAATTGGCATAAAAATTCCAATTTCAAGTCTGACCCGAGTACTCATTTTGCAAAATCCAAGCCTTAGATGGCCTTTTCTGCAAAAGATAAAGCCTCCAATGAACTCAGCGGGTCAAAAACTAGTGGGTAACGTGCGCCGATTTTTGATTTAGTCCCTGAAAAATTTATATTGAATTCTATGCGTTTTAGGGACTAATTCGAAAAAATCGAAAATTGCATTTTAGTCCTTTTCAACGAAATCTGACAATTCCATAGACTTTTGGACCGAATGTAATTTTGGAAAATAGAGGGGGATGACACGATTTCAGAAATGCAAAGCAGGAAAATTACAGAGCTGAAATGAAATTTTTAGAATTTTTGCAATTAATCTAAAAATGTGACTAACAAAGTAAACCCCAATTCCATATTGATTTTTATGAAATTTCTTCGGCAAAAATGAAGAGAAAATAAAAATAAAAATACTGACTATTTTTCGGATTTTTGTGGCCTCAAATGCTATTTTTATTAATTCTCAAGTATTTTTCTATTTTCTGAAAATACTAAAAATTAAAAAATTATTTTTTATTCAAAAATAGTTCCTTAGGCTTGGCCAAGGCTTCTAAAGTTGATTTTGTAATTTTTTTTTATTTTTTCTTGATTTTTTTTATGAATTTTAGAAATAAAATGCCGAAAAATAACGAAAATATGAATTTTTTTTTGTCAAAAATAGTTCCTTAGTTTGGCCAAGATCTCCAAGTTAATTTTTCAATTTTATAAATTTTTAAATTTTTTAAAAAAGAAAATTGACTAAAAATTAAGTATCAACACTCGTCCATTGGTTTTTCCCATGGGGCAGACAAAAGACTCTCCTGTTTCACATGCCTCCCGAACGTAGAGAAAAGTCAGGAAAAGAAAGACAGGTCACCGGAACCTCAGGTCTTCGCTATCTCTCTTCTCTGAACGAAGAAGAAAAGTAGGGAGGAAGAGAGAGATTCTGCCACAGAGCAACGAAGGGGGGAGAGAGAGCAACGGTGACGGAGCAGAAGGGACAAGTGGGACCCACCATGCACGTGGCGATCTCTGAGTGGTCTGAATCAGAGATGTGCTGGCGCTCCGGAAGTACCCAATATTTGCATGTCTCCCAACCATTTTCTGATCTCATTAAATGCATTCATTGAGGACAAAAATGATGGGCATTTTGTGGACTTGTCTTGGAGCAATGACCATTTAGCGAGGCCATTTTTGTCTTGTTGCCTTCCCTTTCTCCTATGAAGGGAGAGGGAAGTCCGGAGATGAAAATAGAGCAGAAAGAGAGCCTTCAAGAAAAAGAGGCAGTAGCTCTCGGCAGAGGGAGATTTTCTTTGTCGTAATTATATCCAGAGTAGAATTTGTATAATTCGTTGCGCGAGATTTCACTAAAAATTATGAATAGCTAAATACCGTGTGAGTTATATTAAGTGTGATTGAAGACTAAAAATCACCGAAAGTGTGTTCGAATGCTCGAGTGATTATAATCTCGTCGTATTACTTGTTTCTATAGTGAGATTCCATGTTGTTCTCTCCGTGAACGTAGGCTGCGACATCCGAATCGAATCACGTAAATTCGGTGTCCGATTTTATTTTCTTCACTCCAAACATTTTACCGATTATCCGCAACAATGAAAGCTTGGAAGTATATCAAGATTGACATCTTGATTGTGGCAGGGAATCAATGGATTTGTATGCCATAGCAAGTAAATAAATTCATGAACATATCGATTAGGAAATCTCATGCCAAGATCAGTTTATTCCACGAATTGGCTGAAAATAACGAGCTTAGGTTTGCCTAGTGTCCTTGGGAGTATCTTTCGGAGGTGCGTTATTGCTAGTCCTACTGTTCAGAGTCGAGCCTCTGCCTCAAGAGGGTCAACCCAAGGGTTATGGGGTTGCTGCCTCATGTTCTTGAGAGCTTTCCAAACGACGCTATTGCACTTGAATCCGGAGCCAAATGCTATCTGCCAAACCCGGTTGCCTTTCCTTATCCTAGAGGCCGCTTCCAGGTAAGCCAATTCATACCAAACGCTGCTGCTCGAGGTGTTGCCGAATCGCTCCAGCGTCCTCCGCGACGCTTCCATGTATTCGTCGGTGAGGTCGAGGTTCTTCTGTATCTCGTCGAGGACCTTCTTGCTGGTCGCCAGGACGCAAACGTGCTCGAAGGCGAGCTTGTAATTGGGAAGATAAGGCTTTGAGGTCTCCTTCTTGAAGAGGAAGTTGTTGAAGAAGTGAAGCTGTTCGGAAACGGGGAGCACGAGGGGGCCGAGGGTGGTGATGTTGTCCTTGAGCGCGTTCCCTCCTATTCCGATCACGTCCTTGCTCACGGAAAGTCCTCGGGCACCTCGGGCGTCGTCCTTCATATGTATGCATCCGAAGCTCCGTTTTCCGCGCCTTTATGGTACGAACAAGCTGCAAATTAAGTGAAGAAACCGGATGAAGAACCCCTTTTGTTGGCATGAGAAAAAGATTAATTAGCTCTTGATCTATCTATTCCGGAGTACCAATGGAGAAGTAGGGATGACCTGCTTGAGTTCATATTTGGAGCGCCACCTGTCGAGGTGGCGGCTAGAGAGCAAAATGGCGGCGGCACCCATCCGAAAGAAACAATTCGGAAGGAGCATGTCGAAGTCATTGCCGTCGTACCAGGTGTAGCTCACGGCTTCGGTGCTGACCACAAGCGCGTACCTGCCAGGATGGGCGGCCAGAAGGTCCCTGGCCAGATCCACTGCTATGACTCCGGCGGCACAGCCCATCCCCCCAGGTTAAAGCTGCGGATGTCATGCCCGAGCTTGTAATGGTTGATGAGCATGGCGGAGAGCGACGGAGTTGTGCTTAGGAACCCGCAATTCACGACGAGGACGCCAATGTCCTGCAGTCGCACTTTGGTAGCTTTGAGCAGCTCATTCACAACACCAAGAATCACCATGGAAGCCTCTTCTCGCCCATCCTTGAGTGTTATTTCATGCTCCGGACGAAACACCGCTCCGGCAAGTATGTCTCATCTCCGATGCCCGATCTCTTCAGAACAGCTTCCTGGAAAGCAATCGCTCCGTCGCTGTACTTACCCGATTTTCTGGCGAGCTCGACAAATTCTTCTTTCGATATCTGTGCAGTAGCAGTACCATTCAATCGATTATTGCCAATCAATGTTAATAGAGAATTCGATTTATGGACGGAAAGGATTAAAACTTTTTGTACCTTGAACTCATCCGGGGGACGGAAACAAGCGAAATCAACCAGGTAGATCGAATGGGGTACGAGACCGAGATAGACATACAAGACTAGTCCCAGCAGAACCCTATCGAAACCATGTCGAACATGCTACTTCCGGGACTAGAATCCTTCCACGCGATCACCTTCCCAGCCTCCACAGCCAGAATGCCACACGTAACAGGAGCTGCCACTACATAATAAAAGCCACTGCCGATAAGGTAGTGATATCCTAGCCTCACGTACTTCAGATCAACGGAGCTGAGGAAATCCGGCAGCGCTCTTCTAACCTTCACGGAGAAGTCCACAGAACCGGCGTAAGGGCCTGACTCCTCGATGCCCCGATTTACGATTTCGGTGGAGAACAACTCTCGATCGGCCCTCGCCATATCGGGTGTCGGATCCCTAGAGAGTGGCTAGAGCGACAAGAAGGGCGACAGCTTTCGGAGAAATTCAGGAGCACGACTATGAATGAAATGGTCGACGGGGTTTGGTTGGCTACGCTACTCCGACCATATGAAGCAGCATACCATCACGGGTGCATGTTCGCCTTATCTTAATAGCCATGCGCTCCAGGTGACGTGTCTTATTGGGGTCAAGAGCTCCAACGGAGGGGCAGGTCTTTTGTGCATGATGAACAGCATCCCCGTTTTCATGGAAAATCGAAAAAGCACCACTTGCAATTCCTCCTGAAAAAAATCTCCTTAAATGAAAACAAAAGTTGCTTTATCTTTTCGAGAAAGGACGAGCCGTGACGGTCCTGTCCGTGCTAGAAAAGTCGCGAATTTGATAACGCACGTACTTGCCGTGCCATTTCACTTAGATTGAAAGCAGTTGGAGCAACCTGTAAGGAAAAAAAAAAAGCACAATACACATACATTTATTAACTTAAAAATATATTTTACTGCATATTTTTTTGAGGAATCATTTGTCTGAGCAGTAAAAAAGATAACAGTACAGAAGATGTTATTCGAAATATGCTAATTTTAAGTGAAATAAAAGGAGCCAAACAAACAATAGTCTGACCCTGCAAAAAAAAAAAGGTTAATTATGCGAAAAATTTCAAACCAGTACCCTTATAATAAATTTATCCCAAACTATTTTTTGATCACGAAAAATTTCAAACTAGTATATTCGTAACAAATTTATCTCGAACTATTTTTTGACCACCAAAACTTCAAACTAGTATATATGTCATAAATTTACTTTAAACTAATTTTTTAATCATGAAAACCCTAAACTATTACATTAATGACAAATTTACCATTCGTTAAATTGGGTTAATATCACGAAAACCCAAAATGACACACTTATGACAAATAGAAGGTAAAAATGTTGTACCCGTGAATTTTCACGTGTTATCCAAGTTAGTAATTTAACAAGTGTATCGATTTTGCGTAAATTTGTCATGAGTGTATCAATTTGAGATTTTTCGTGATATTAAGTTATTAACCCAAAAAAAAAGAAAAAAAAAATACCCAAACTCCACTACTGCGACGTCGTTTCATGCCTCTTCGCAACCTCACAAAAACCTAAACCAAGACCAGAAAAGAAAAAACAAAAAAACGAACAGATTAAGACACTCCGGTCACCATCTCCAATAACGAACGAAACTGAAAACCATT
>JAGVVM010002969.1:0-22367 GCA_019149425.1 Psidium friedrichsthalianum
CCCTGTACAGCATGGCGGTGTCTCTCGCCAGGGGGCCGTACATGCACAGGGGATGGGGGGGGGATGGGCATGAATACCGCCAAAAAGGGGGGCGCTCTCACAAACGTGCTGTTTGCATTTTGTTACCCCGTCTTCTTCTTTGTCCCTGTCCCTCCCCCTCTTACCCTTCTCCCTCCCCCTCGCCCACTTTTGCCCACACCTTCCCCTCACTCTCCTTCTCTTCTCTCTTCTTTTTTTGTTGCCTTCTCCTCGTCCCCTTTCTGCTTCTTTTTCCCTTCCTTTCTCCCCACCTCTCCCCCCTCCCCCTACCCCTATATTCTCCGATGTGTTGAATTGAGACCCTCAACGCTGGCGGCACCTGTTATTCGCATCATCACTACATTATATGAAGCATTTCTATCGTTTCACTCCCATCCATTTTATTTTCTATTGTTCGTAAAAAACCAAAATTCTATTTATAAAAAAATAGAAGTTGCACCACGTTGAAACAAAAATGACGGTCACGCTACGATTGCTTATTATGGTTTGTGTCTTCATATTGAGGATCATTTTTTTCATTTCTCGATTGTACAAGTATTTTTTTTTCCCTAAAGAAATTTCAAAACTCAGCTCAACCCGAGACACCGGGAGCCAAACTGACTTCTCCTAGAACCGACCTTAAACGACCCGTTTAGTACACTTCTCGATTTGCAGCCGAACCTGACATCAGCTCACCCCGAACTGTCGTTGGGCTAATATTTTTAAAGATATTCCAATACTGTAATCTAGCGGCAAGATGGCACACATTACTTCCATGAATGTACACTTTTCACTAGTGACCAATGTAACAAGAGGAATCGTATGAAGTCTAACCAAAATTATCACATAAACACTGAAACAACAAAAGTTGACAGAACGACCTGATCACTTCAAAGTTATTATCTTCTTGAGGTTTAAGATTAAGCCTCAAGGATATAAGTGAGGCATGTATGCCAACTGTGATCTAGAATCCCACATTATAACCAAATAAATCTGGCTAAATCTCCTCTCTTGCTTTTCGTGGAGGAGAACTATTGGTTAGGGATTGTAATGCTTATATGACGCCTCCCGTTTTATTTCACGGAAAATAAATAATTTGAAAAATATCTTCCCAAAAACGATCATCTTTAACCGGCTTGAATAATTGTGCAATAGAACATCTTCTCATGGGTATTGTCAATACTTATGTCTAAAACATTTTTGAGGATGGTGAATAATATATTTCATTCGTTGCATACCATATTTTTGTAAGCAACACAGCGATTATTTGTTATAAACATATTGTTTTGTAAGTCATTTACACTCTCACGAAACAAGCGGAGCTTTAAAATGAGAGAGAGCTTATCACCACTCGTCCCAACTCATTGAGATCCATACACGGGAGAGGGAAGGAGAGAGAAGTTGTTTGCAGTTCTTATTTCTTCCAGGACCATTGAGAAGAAGATTTCGCATTGCGAACACTTGTATGAATATAAGTACAGTGGTTACGTTGGAAAAGAAAGAGGCTGTGGGTCATATGGTGCCCTAAGTATGATCATTACCTTTATGTCTAGCAATTCACAAAAATAGAAGCATACTATAATTTAAGCATTCATAGGGATTCACAAAGTCTATACCTAACTCGAGACGCTCTATCCGAAAGGGTTTCGCTCTTCATCGTCCCACCCAATCTCAGGCAGCTTACAGGGTTTTTGAGTTTATCTGTGGCCACAACGAAATGGGTATTACTTATAGTTACGAATCGGTAGCAGTAACATTTCAATCTAGACAAATCATGTGGAAAGTTTTTATGTTCAATTGGTAAAGATTAAAAAATTTAGTACTCGTTTTGTATATGTCAATAGACATTAAGACTGAGCGGCGAACTTCCCCAAATGCCTAAAACTGAGAAAATCTAAGAGCAGGGTTTAGTATTGGTTAGGAGTGAGAAAGAAGGAAATCAGAGTGGGCTTTGTAGGAGACAAGACAACATAATTCAAACACGCCAAATCAACCCCTAGAAAATCCACTTACGTGTAATGAGCTAGAGAGAAGTTACATCCACAAACTAAATTCACTAATGCTCGTGACCCACCTTTAAAAGTTGAGATGTTAGTCAACTAAACTAATTACAATTGCTTTGGTCAATCATTCTGTCATTTATGCTTCGAAAAATGGATTGTTGTCATTTTGCATATATGTATCGTGAACAGTTGCAACATACATTGTATAGAGAGAACTTAGTAGGCTTAAAATTCCACACTCACGGCTGAATTCCTTCAAAATTACAGCAGCATAGAGCAGCTTTAGAAAACTATCCCACCCAATGTTTTTCTCTTTTTTTTTTTTGGTCGGAAATCCCACCCAATGTTAGGGCATTATATTCTTTTAAAAATGTATTATCAAACATACAAGTCACGTATATAAGTTAACAGTCGGCCCTGCCTTTCCCAAAAACCTTTCTAAATAAGATTGAGATTAAGGGAAGTATCTACTTACAGATTAGATACTGTATCTAATCCCTATAGGAATTTTAATGGAAGTTCCCTTAAACTAATAAGATTGTAATTCGAAGAGTCATATCTCAACTACTCAACGAGTGTTTGAAGATCACTAACTATTCAACTTAACCGAAGTTATTCGCCAATAAAATTTTTAGACAGGCAGCAACAACTAACGCATACGGATGATTCTAGATTATATTCGGCCAAACAACTGAAAGCATGACTAATCCAAATGTTTCAAACAACCACCATTTGGACAAGTGATGAAGATGCCCCAACAGACTAACAATATATCGAGTGTTTCAAACTGTCCATGATGGAGATGCCGAACAGATTACCAATTTGTTAGGGAAGACAGAGAATATCTGAGCGGCACCAAATAAAAAACGATACAGACTAACAAGAGCATTGAAGCACACACAGTCGAACGATGTATCCATGGTTCTGCTGGTATCCGTGAGAATGCTAGTATTCATTGTGAGAGTAACCTAAAGTAAGAGCTCAAATGATGCCATTGCCCCAAATTCTTGTTAATCTGCTCTTCTCAAAACCCAGATAGATATCGATCTTAGATCTTGTATTGCCATCTTGGAATATTTTGAAATCCTTACAACATTATAAACAATTAGAAGTGAGAGCCAAAACAGTGAATCTTCGATCTTTGAGGAGAGCTCCACTGTATTTTTTGAAGTTTGTGTTGGTCGGAACATGATCAATGCCAGCTTTAAAAGGTTCGGTGTAATGCCAATCGATGATCAATGCCAACATTACTAAATTTCTTGCTTTATTTTCAATTATAGAATAAGGAGCATCAAGAAAGGCTCTATTATTCATCACTGGACCCTCTCCGAAAACCTCTTTGACTAATATGCAACTCATGGAATGATTTGGTCTTGAACTTAACAAGCAGATGAAACAAGGTAAATCAACTAAAAGACCACGAAGTTGAAAGAGATATTAAGATTGAACACAGAAAGGGTTTGTGAAGGGGTGTGGCCTATTTGCAAATGGTTATTTAAGTAAACGAGTCCATTTAATCTTTCGACAGAAATCTGCTACATCTTTTAGCAAAACCCATCTCATATATGAGTCTTAGAATCTCTAGTACTACTCAAGATGAAAAACATTCTGCTACAAATTCATCTTTAACAACCAATTCATGGGTTTTGAACCGAATATATACGTCACAACTTTTTTTTTATGAAAATGGTATTCAAACCTTTGGTTCAACCCACTCTATGAATACGTGCGAACGACCCTAATCACGTGCATCGAGTGTGGACACTGATTGGACATCGCTATGATCCTTGTAAGACAGTAAAAAATATTCTGGAATCTGTATGTTAAAGATTTTAGGGTAAACACTCTAGTATTCAAAGGTAAGTTGGTTTTAAATCCAGAGATCTCGAGTTTGATGTTTTGTGCCCCTTTCACCCAGTTTTCACGCATCTTTTAGAGCAAATGGTTATTATGCATTCAACTTTAAGCTAGTATCAATGCCGATATAGTTGATAAGGTAGGCCTTGTGTGTATCTGCATCTCCATAACTTCAACAAGGAATCTGAGGGATCATCATGGCAACCGAGTGAGATTTGCCATAAAGAAGAGACCACGGTGAAGAAATATGTGGCACCTACTGGCGATGGTTGGCAAATTTGGGTTCAACTTTATTAATTCAAAAGAGTACTTTACTTTAAACTAAGAGGGAGTTGGCCCAGTGTGATAAGCTCACAACATTTCACGTGCGAGGAGTAAGTGTTATTGTAAATCTCCAGTTGGATTTCCACAGCTAGGAGTAGTTGATATATCTAGACTTTACCTATGGCTCAATCTTTTCAGTTAAGGTAGTTCCAGCTAGGCGTGTTGATGTAGATAACTGCGGCTACCCCTTGAACATCCAATTGTGAAGGTACTGAGCTTTTACGCTGCTTCCCCCATTATGACATAATTTTGTGACTGATCGGTCTGATCAACATAGCCATATCTCCTAAAGAAGTATTGAAGCCATAATGTGTTTACGGATGGACTTACGATAACATGACAAGCCCTCTTCCATTTGTGGATCTGAGGTGTAGCATCTCTTCACTGAAAGCACTGAACTCAAGGAGCTGCACCTTGCTTGAGCTCTATTGCCCTGATTATCACTCTCGCGACCATCACTCATCTATCCCGTTGGATTAGGTCCTGGGGCTTAGGCCAGTTCTCTAACCATATGTATATTGCAGGATTCAGCTCGACTCTAGCCACTTAAAGTTGTATGCGCAATCACGTACTCTTAAATTCTACGGTTTGTTACAGTACAGTGAGTTTCTTTTTTTTTTTTGGTCAGAAAGTACAGTGAGTTATACATTAAATGGTTTTAACAAGTACACAGCCACGACGACAAACTTGGTCGGTTGATCTATAACTAGAAGTTGTGAACGAAAATCGATGAGTCAAGCGTATGAGGACTTCATTTTCAATAAGGGGTCCGAAGGGAATGTTACACGCTCTCTAGTGTATCTCGTTAGAACTCATTGACATTGAAAGAACATGGCGTTTAATGGAGATAAGTCTCTCAAGAACAAGAGTATATTGGCGCATAACAAAGAGTATATCCACCATGCTTGTGATGTATCTAATGAAAACCCCCCTAAATGGACACCGGAAGAAATAGAAAGAGTTTTTTCCTTTTTCAAATCAGAGTTTAAGATATCAGAAAGGGCCATTCCCGAATTAATGCCAAAACTGTGAAACTTTCAACAGTGACGAAGATATCAAACCTGGTACTCTTTCAATTGTTTTCTTGACATCAATCTACAATGGACATCGTATGTATCATTCGCGTGATGTTGATCTAATCTGTGTGCCGCCAAGAAAATGCAAAGCCAAAGATGACTCGAAGCAAAGTAGGTCAAAACCTAAAGAAAGAAACAGAAGAAGGACATTCATACGAGACAACTTGAGCACAGGTACCACGAACACATATACGAAAAGCATTTATGACAAAGAACGACCGTACTGCCATGCAAAATCCTATGCATGGTCTTGTGATTTTTTTTTTTTGATGTGCTGCCCAAGAAGCAGCAGATTCTCTGACAATGCCAAAGAGTGATTCCTAGGCCACAACAAGAGATAAAAAAAAAAAAACGAAAAAGAACATGTTGGTGAACTCTGATGTTGTAGCGGAATCATAATCAACATCATCAACATCACCTTTATCCCAAATCAGTTAGGGTCGGCAGTCATATTGTAGCAGAGTGATTAAGGAAAATAATTTATACTGAATTGTAGCTAATAGCGACAAGACATTCCTTCCATGTTCTATATCGAATTTATAAATTTTAACACGCAAGCGATTTATCTCTTCATGGCCATCCATGGGGAACACAAAATCTCACAGAATCACAAAAGTGACCAAACCATTCTTTTTTTTTTTTAAATAATTATGGAACTTAAACAGTGCTTCTCATAATATGAGAGAGAGACAGACTTTATACCTCTCTCTAATGATTTCTGCAAAAAATATTAAGTGTTGCAGTCCTTAAAGTTACTCACCTGAACCTTTCCAACTCAAACTACATACCAAAAACGGAACATCAACCCGCTCCTTGATTAGGGTTTTAGGGGATTTCAGCCTTAGGGTTATGGGTTGGAAGGCAAATACACCTTCATGGTTGAAGATCAACCTGCTACTTGTCGGTCCTCGAGCCATCTAACTACGATAAACCGGTTGGTATTTCCTGTCGCTAATCGGTAGATCTGTGTCACGTCGCGATAATTTCGCGACGAATCAAAGATTGAAATTTTTTTTCTAGTGCTGATGCTTCTGTCAATTGTCCTGGGGTTAGGTAGGGATTGAGTCTTCACTGGTCTTACTTTTAAGCAACGGTCGGAAAATCAAGATCAAGAAAGTAAGGTGTTTGTGCAATAAAAATGCAAATTTAACTTACCTTCCATGAAGAAATGATGCCCGGGCTTTTGTCACTAGGAAAGCTTGGATTGCTTGGCTTCGTCGCTCATCTTGATCTGATTCTTCCGTTTCTTCTTCTTCTTGTATGGAATCCCTCTGGCCTTGGCCTGGCACTCCTTCACTTCCCTCAGGTACACGCGGATGGCCCGTTCCCGAACGGGTTACTCTCCGGGCCCCACCGTTCTCCTCGTAGGCCGCCCGCAGCCGCCCGATCAGCGCGTCGAGGCTGCCCCACGCCTGCCTCAGCGGGCAGGTGCACGGGGCAGGCGGGTCGCGCTGCCCGAAGAAGACACACCCGTGTAGGTGGACCTTGGTCTTCCCGAACTGGTCGAGGTAGCGGAGGAACTCGAGCACGTGGTTGCAGCTGCACTGGAGAGCGCGACGGGTGGCTTCTGGTTCCGCAGGTACTGCCCGAAGGTGTTCCAGTCCCGCCGCTTCTGGGACTCGTAGCGGCTCAGCGGAGGCGGTGGCGGCAGAGGCAGCGGCGGCTGGTCGATGGCCGATCGAGACGATCCCTCGGCTATGTTTCGCTGGATTTCGGTCGACGACATGATTAATTACACGAAAGTTCTATTCTCTTGGGGAATTGTATGGCCAAAAATGGATGGAGAGAGAGAGAGGGAGAGAGCGCAAATGGAGAGAGATGAAAATCACATCATTCATGGGTATTACTGAGGAGACAAGCATTGGGCCCATGGGAAGCTGCTTTTCTTCCTTCTTTTTCCTCTCTCTTTCTTCGGTCCTTTAATTGGTATCGCGAATTTCCACTCACTAAGATTAATTTAAATAAAAAAGAGATTATATTTTATAATCTGAACAAAGAAAAAGATTATATTTTTATAAGAGTAAAGTGATTGTGAATAGCCATCATATTCACCAGTGCAATCATTGCCTTTTCATAGCGATCGTGATCACATTATCAAATAAAATCCTGCGACCTCCTAAGACGGTGCAGTGGATGCTACTCGTCGGACCAAATTAATTGTCTTGTCCAATTTTTTTTTTTCCGAGATTGACTTAAGTCGGAATCTCTAAGGTCGTATATTGATTGTCTCGGTTTTGCTCGAATCCCCGACCGACTTGATGAGCAAAGAGAGACTCGATTAGACAAGTAGGGTTTCAAAATACAGCGAGGGACAAACTCCAGGTGGATTGGCGAGGGCCGACGCTCCCAACGATCGAATTCTGGGGTCAGTTCTTGCTTCTTGTCAGTCCTGTACTAGATTCACATAAACATCATGCGAAAATTCTTGCTTAAGGTAGAGATCTTTGATAAATTTCTTTTCTTACGAACAATGTTTAATGTGATTTTTGTCCTTTTAATAGCTTTTAATTTGCTAGAACAGTTGTTGTGTTGGTGCGTCCACGTGACATTTTGGATTAGAAGATCAAAAGAGCATACAATTCGCATTCAATCGTATTTCTCTCATGTCGTTGCATCATGTGATTTTCATTAATTGCCCCATAAGAAACTGTTGATGTTTGTTTGTAAAACAAGCAAAATGTCCCTTTTCTTTGTCTCACATGAGAAAAATGGGAGAGTACAAGACACTTTATTAATTAGAAGGCTATCATAGTTTTTCAAATTGAGAAATGGACAAATGGGCTAGATGTCACTATACTCGCGTGCGGGTGCATGATTATTAAGTGTGTCCAAATTTACTGTTATTTGGACATGAAGAGTTGTGTCCAATTTAGAATTTTTCCGAATGAAAATTTGTTTTCTCTTCGCTAATATGTATACTATGTTCTATTTATTATTTTACAAGAACAACTTCCATTTTTCTTTTTTCTAAAAAACATACAACAATTGTTTTCGATTGTTTCTCTAAAGAATTCTTGGAGAAATATCAAAATTGCTATCTAATATTTTCATTCTGAAACTCTATCATACCCTAAAGGATTTTTGCCGCTAAGTATTGGTAACGTTGTGAGAAAAATAACTTATTAAAGAGAATGTTATCACGTGTTGCTTTGACAAACACTCAGAGTTAGCGTGTGATTGGAGTTTAGGGAATTTTTAGCTTAGAAACTTGAGTTCATCCATTCAAATCACATTAACTATGTACAAACCGATTTGAATTGGGGCCATCTGTATGAACCAAAAAGGTTCGAACTTAACCTGTTTATGGAGACTTGTAAGATATGACACAAGCCTTCAAGAAGCTAAACCCCTTGTGTTCATGCCCCTATATTATAAAAAATGCTGCTAGAATAGCACTTAGCTAATCTCTTCACTTAACCACTCTCCACGTTAATCTTCCTATCCTTCAACCCAACCAACCAACATCACCGCCGATCTTCGTTCATCGTGACACCACTCATCCAACTATTGTATGGGGCCATGGCCCCTCTAAGTCTGCCCCTCGCTTGTCCCCTCCTAGACTCCTCTCTTATCATTGACAAGGATGAGCGGGTGAGCAAGACTAGGAATGGCGACGAGCCAAGATCTTCAACATTCATGATTTTGATTTAATTTCTAACACTCTCCCTTAAACCAAAATTTCTTCCATCAATCATTTCAAATAGACTTTTGAACTTCCAAAATGTATCAATCTTGAGAGGTTTGCTAAAAATGTCTTCTACTTGGTCTCCTGTCTTCATATGTGAGACTTTGAATTCCTTCTCTCTCAATTTCTCTTGGATGAAATGATATCGAACATCGATATGCTTGCTTCGTTCATGAAAGGCCAGTTTTTTCGCCAAAGTAATAGCATAACTATTCTCAACAAAAATCTCTATTGATTTTACCTACTCCATATGAATTTCTCTGAGTAGTCTTCTCAGCCATATTGCAAGACAAGCAAATGAAGATGCTGCAACATATTTAGTTCTGCATGTTGATAGTGGAACACTTGGTTGCTTTTTCAATGACATGTGAAAGCAGTGTCACACAAGAAAAAGGCAAAGCCTAGAGTGCTTTTTCGGTCTTCAATGTTTCACTTGTAATCGCTGTCTAAATAAGCTCTAAGCTCGAATGATTTAGAAGAATAATAGTATAAGTCGTGAGAGATAGTTCCTTTGATGTAGTGAAGTATCTTTGCAGCTTTAAGATGAGATGACTTCGGTTTCTCCATATGTCAACTCACAATTCTAACATTGTACATGATATGTAGTCTCGTGCATGTCAAATACCTCAAGCTCCCAATTAAGCTTTGGTAATATGTTGGATCAACATTGGCACCATCATTCAACTTCGAAAGTTTAGATTCGCACTCCATTGGTGTATAGATCGGTGTATAATTCTTCATATTGAATTTTTGAAGGATGTTTTAAGCATATCCTTTTTGGGAAATGAAAATCCAATCGACACTTTGCTTCACTTCTGTCCCAAGAAATAATTCATAAGACCATTATCAATCATCTCAAATTCCTCCACCATGGATGTCTTAAAAGAATCAATCATCGATGGATTGTTTTCTGTAAAAATAAGGTCGTCAACATATAAACAGGCCAATAGAACATCACCTTTTTCTTGCTTCAAGTTATTATGAATGGAGCACCAAATTCTAGAAAAATCCACATGGCAAACTACAATAATAAAAGAACATAATCAAAAGAACATACTAGAGAATTTATTATTGAAGTTTACCTAAATTTGGCTTACGTCTCTATGTAGAGGCACTCTATGAATCCATTAGTTTTCAAGAAAAGTAGGAATACAATTGATAATCTTCTCACAAAGTTAGGGCACAAAGAAAATTGAGAACACTCAGAATACCATCACTGCCTCTATTTTTTCCTTTTCTATCTTTTCACTATTTTGTACTTCTTTTTTTTTTTTTGCTCTTGTTAGACCTATTGCTTGAATAGGAGTCCTTTGAGCTTGGGCAAGATGAATTTGTGGGTTGATCATGTTGATTTTCATCGAAAAGGCATGAATTTGAAGTTGCTTGTTCATGAGTCTTTAGTCATGTACCTCGATTTTGCGTGGGAGTTGTAAAAGTGGGCTTCAGCCATGTGGTTTGAGTTGGCATGGGGGTATAGTGTCTTTTAGTCCTGGAACATTCTATTGAGATGTCGAATTTGAATTGCATCTAAGTATCTAAGCATGAGTTATGTATTTGCACTGAGAAAGTAAGCGATCTTGTATGCACAATTGAGTTATTTGTTTGATGCATCCAGGTTTGAAAGCTGTATGTTGGGTGTCTTGATTGCATCTAAGATTGGGAACCGCTAATGAAACGAATATCCCGTCGGCCTATGTCCCGACGAGGATGATTGATATTCGCCTATGTCCGGATAATACCTCGTGGGAGCTAGAGGGAAATCGGGATGTCCGAGGCTTGTGTCTCGTTAGAATACCTGAAGCCTGTGTCCTTCGAAAGCCCTAGAGTAAGGAGTTATTCATGGCCAGTGTCCCGTGGATGAAAATCTAAGGTGTTTATACCTCAAAATCAAGGCTTGTGTCCCTCAGAGATGAAATTGAGGCTTGTGTCTCTCAAGAAATCATGGAATGTGTCCCATGAAAAGTTGGTAATGAAATGGAAACTAAAAAGTAAAAATGTGGCCTTTTGCATACTCATGCGCATGTGAGGTTTTATTGTTTGATGTGTCAAGTCGTTAATGGGTTTCATACTTTCTTGTCTTTCATGACGAGTCTTTCTTGATTGAGTGATGGATTGATAGTTAGCTGTCAAATTAGTTGTTTTACTGAGCTATTAGCTCACTTTTGTTATTAAACTGTTTTTCGGACTAACTAGGTATGTTGATTCCTCTCGCTATTCCCACCCTTTACTATGGTGCGTTGGTAGACTTTGTTCACTCGTGGGAAAACTATCATGATCCTAGAATTTCCGTTGGAGTATTTTTGTGTGATGGTTTTAGTTCTGTGGGTAGATGTAGGTTTGCCAGAAATGCTCATCTCGCTACATTGGTGTCATTATTTATGATAGATGTGTTTGGCCATCTTACAAAACTATTGCTTTTTATGCCTTCTAATTATGACAATGACGATGGTACTAGTGTGGAGTAGCGAGGGTGACTGTGGGTAACAAATGGTTAGTGTATAGGCAGGTTTTTGAGAAGGAAGTACTGATAACACATTTTGGGTAGTGTCGTGGGAGCGTTATGCTGCGGATGAGGGTGGTGGCAATGGAGAAGGGTGTGGTTGTAGTATAGAAGGGGTAGTTATATTTTCCTTATATCCTAGCTATTTCCTAAGACTTAATATATGAACTACTGTTATAATATGTGCGCGCGCGTGTATAAGTGTATGCGTGATCATGTGTTTTTGACATGTATATGGAACGTGTTACTACCCAACAGCTATATGCGGTAAAACCTCCTAAGGCTATGCCCTTAAAATGTGTGTACTAGGTCTTATCTGATGATTTATTGTTTGACGAAGTATTCCTACAGCATTTCTTGTGTGCGCCCTCTATTATATACTACCAATATCATATAAAAGCAGAGCTCATTAGTAAATGGCGTATCTGGGATGTCACAGAAGGAAACTTATAAACTTTCCTATATGTTTATTTCACCTCAATTCACCTATAACAAAAAAAAAAAAAGGTTACAAGACAAGCCTTTTTATAGGCTTGATACACGACATTTTATCTACCTCTTAAAAAACTCATAAAAAGACTCCCAGAATTATAAACAGGCACAATGTATATACATAGTATTAACTACACTTCGAAGTGCAAATACTCTTGAAAGACTCATCTAACAATGACTCTTGAAAACAACACTACAATAAATATTAGTCTTGGTTTGTGCATCCATCTTGGGAGTTGAATGGACATCCACACGCTGTTTAATTTCTAATAGGGTGCAGCTAGAAAGGTCCAATGGCTTGATGTTTGGCATCACTCTTGTGTTGGGTAGTCTTGGGACTCTCTCTCTTCCCAAAAGCTAATTTAAAGGGTGAGATTTTTCCTTATATTTATAAACCGACTAATAGTCCCTTTCACAATCGATGTGGAATGACTCCAATAATCTCCCCCTTATGTATCAGGCCTTGGGTCGGAGCTACAACAATTTGTATCTCTCCCGTGTTACTGTTGGATTCAAACTTATTGGTAACCTAGTCTTTGATACATGTATTGGGTTGTCTTGGGTCTCTCTCATCTTAAAAGCATGTTTAGAAAGTGAGACTTTTCCTCACACTTATAAATCAATCATTAGCCCTTTCACAACTATAACGACTTAGGCCCACCACTCGTAAAATATTGTTCGTTTTGGACACACAGTCCTTATACTTTTGTTCCTTTGAGGGTCATCCATACAATTCCCAGAAAACGCGTCTTGCAAGTTAAGAGATCATTAGCCCTTCCACATTTATAACGACTTGGGCCCATCACTTGCAAGATATTGTTCGTTTTGGACACACAGTCCTCATGGCTTTGTTCCTTCGAGGGTTGTTCATACAATCTTCAGAAAACGCGTCTTGCAAGTTAAAAGGGACCTAGCACCATATAAGCTAGCTCAAGACTCCCTCCCTAAGCGATGTGGGACGAAGAATTGTGCACACCCCCTCAGCGGGATGTCACATACTCTTCTCCTCAGCAGCATAGCATCCCGATGTGCACCGCGTGCATCAGCGAGCGCTCACTGCGGTCCACACATGCTGTCGGGAGTCGGCTCTGATGCCAATTATAACGACTTGAGTCATCACTCGCAAGATATTGTCACAATCCTCACGATTTTGTTCTTCCAAGGGTCGTCCATACAACTCCCAGAAAACGCGTCTTGCAAGTTAAAAGGGACCCAGCACCATATAATTAGCCCAAAACTCCCTTCCTAAGCGATGTGGGATAAAGAATTGTGCACACCCCCTCGGCGAGATGTCACAACAACCAATGTGAGATAACCCTAATATCTTGAAGGTGTGTTGTGTTGACAATGGGCCACTAGGTCACTGGTGACGTTGTAGGTGAAGGACAGTAGAGATGGCAAGAGGACATCGGTAGGGCTTGGGCATGGCAAATGATTAAAGATGGAAGGAGGGTTAGATAGAGACATCAGAAGAACGGGAAACGGGAGAATGAATGGATGGCTAAGTTTCTCTTTCGTTGTCTATTTCGTCTATTTGAACGGCACGTCAAAGCAAATCCAGTGGTAGATGGGATGATGAAAAAAGGTGGGTACAATACTTAGGACAATAACATTTCTCCCCCATCAAGTATATATATCTCTCTCCCTGCGCACGCTAGCCCTATCGGGGGGTGATTGAGGATTCCTTTTATCTCGGAAGGAGACATACAAAATCAATATGGATCAAAGGTTCTTAAACGCTTCACTGATCCAATCCACCATTGACCACTTTAGTGCCTCGCTCCGTTATAAATTCACTCATTGAGATTGGCCTATCCTCTTCTATTCTGCACAAATGTACGCATGTCCTCTTGGGAATTTAGTTTCAACTGCCTAAATTCGTAAAACTCACTCACCTTTCTCGAATATCAGTGCAACTTGACTTTCTAGAAGACTAGAGAGCACTCCAATAAAATAACTACACAAATCAAATAAAAAACTATTTTCCCTGTCACCGCCATCATCTTTTTTATCACCACTAATAGGATGATAATGACACCTTGTATTGACACCTGGTGGTGATGCTTTTCTTTTCTTCGTCTAGTACATTTTCGTTTTATCGTTTTCGCTGTCCATGTTTCCTCGGACGGTGTCTTCCGTCATCCCTTATCCTTTTTTCCGAAAGAAATTACTTTCACCTCGCAATCACAAAACCTACAGAGCAAAAGCGACATCCTCGAAACCCTGTCTGCTGATTTTCAGCTCTCAAATCTCTACCAAGGTTGGTGAGTGCACGTGATGCATGATGCAGTGACGATTTCTTTATTTAACACAATAAAGACAATAATTCATTTTCAAAATTTTCAATTAGTTCTTCAGTGGAAGTAACTGCTTCCTCGTTTATTGGTGGGGCCAATTAGATGGATTTTGATTGCGGATGATTTGGTGGGTTCGAGCTAGCAAATGCGTTTTATACTGTGTTGCTTGTGATCTCTACAGCTAAATGTATTCAAAATTCAAAGTAACTAATCTCTGTGGCCAAGTGAGAAAAGGTCCTGATTAGGGTCTAGAGCTAGTGGCCCTGATTGAAGCTAGGAAACAACCTTTGGGATAGGTAAGGTTTATATTTGATTCGACCTTCTTTGTACATGTCCTTTTTTTTGACAAAATAACAATGTTTTTTTTTTGGTAAAGACAAAATAACAGTGTTTTAACACCCAAGGCTTATAAAAAGAACGGATGGATTCATATATTATATAAGAGAAAATGGATGGACGGATACAATGATTTCAAGGTAGATAAAGTCACGACCCTTTTTTTTGTTTTTGTCTTCAATAAGAGAGAATCACCTATTCTTGGTCAAAGTAAAACTGAGTATATCCCAGATCTTACCTTTGTGTCAAGATGTTTTCCTCCTCTTCACTTCATTGGACCTCTCTAGAGGTATACATTGGAAGTGTTAGAGAAAAGAAGTCCCACGTCGAGAAGGTGGAGTACTGTAAGATGAAACTGTTAATATTAACTACTCATAACATATTTGCATATGTTTTTTTTAAATGAATATGGATTGATGGATATATGACAAGTTTAGATTTGGACTCTTCTTGAAAATCTCTCCATTGAAGTGTCCAAATCTTTTTCTAATTTTCCCATTTGGGTCCCCTTCGATAAGAACACGGTAACTTAGTTTTAAGGACTCAATTGCCCTTCGCCCCCCATCCAAGAGTTCAAGAAAATTTTCTGAAAGCATCTACTTGGCTATTCTCATAGGTTGACAGAACAAAGTTCATTGCTTTTAGGGATGGCTTTGCTGGCCAAGCCAAGAGAGAAGCTTTTGTAAGTGAGCAGTCCAAATGTGGCCATATTAGACATTTGAAGCATTGATTCACCTTCACAATCATTTGGCAAGAACATTATGTTTGGGTACTTTTATTGTTGATTGAGGTTAGATTGCACATGTCGTCAACGAATATGGTCATTTTATCTACATAAATATGATTTTATTCGCCAAATGCCCCTACCCGCGTTTCAACATCATCAGGCAAAGATCCTAGATCTCAAAGATTGTCAAAAACCCTAAGACATATCGTCTATCACTCGCTGCCATTGGCTGCTAGGTTTTGAGATTTAGGAGTAGGTTTGTGGTGATTTGGTAACTGACAACTTTTTTTATTGATGTTTTGGGAAGGATAATTTCATCTTTTTTAGTATGGTAATTAATGGTTTAGAAATAAGGGCTGCACAGTGACATGGGGTAAAACTTGAGAAGGATATTTTTCTCCTCCTTTATATTTGAATATGTGAAGCAGTTTTCAACTACATCTTTTCTCACATTGAATTACATAGACAACATCTTTTTTTCCTTTTCATATTGAATTTCCTACGAATGCCAACCTTGATTAAGGAAGAAAACTAAAAAATTATCCAATATTAGTCTTAAATTTTTTCAATTTTGACAATATTGTCCTTACCTTTGCGTGAATTTCAATGTAGTTTTATGGTCAGTTTTCACCAGAAACCTCCAATGTGGCGGTCTAGTTATCGTCGTCGTCCTACGCAACGCATTGCCATGTCAGGGATTCTAGTGAAAATTGTCAGAAGAATTACATTGAAATTTCATTGGAAAGGTTTGGATTAAATTACAAATCGAAAAGTTCAGAATGAATTGGTATCCATACGATAGGTTTATGATTAATTTGACAATTTTCCCAAGAAAATGGGTAACCTTTTGAGGGCAAATGATGAAAGGAGAGTTTTGCTACTTCCGGATAAGGCCACGAGTGTACAGATTTGTCTACCAAAGAACAAAAAGAAAGCTTTGCAAATTGTTAAGCTGTGGTCCCCAACTGCTCTTCCTTTCCACACAATAATTTTGATGCCGAATGAGAAATAACCTAAATCTAGCAAAACATAAATGGAGGAATAATTCCAATAGTGACATATGTTCCTTGCAAAAGCTAAAAGGGCTAAAAGAAACTGAAAAGGAGATATTTGCTTCAAGCTTGCAAGACATTAATGTGGGAGGGGGTCCATCTCCTTATATGTGGTCCTTGATGTGTAATGATGAGGCTGTGCTTTTGGAGCCAAGTCACTAAAATTTACTCAATTGATTGGGGCCGGAGCTGCTACAATTGAAGAAAAAGTGGTTTTGGCATGCTTGATGTGGCTCTTGAGGACCTCCATGTTCTACAAGAATAGCCATATCTCTCCTTGAATTTATGGAGGGAACTGATCAATCAAGTTTCACCATCACAAATAAAAAGAATAAGGAAGATGTAGGAAAAAAAAAATTATGAAAGAGAGATCACCACCAAAAGCTATAAGTTACATGTGGACGAGCCCAATATCTTATCAATGTACTCTAAACATCTTATCTAAACATTTGAGACTTTGTTGCGCAATGTCTGTTAAGTTAGAAAAGAAGCGGATTATAATTAAACACCGGAGCCCGAATGCACCAGTTGGCATAGAATTTCTATGCAACTGGTGCATTCGGGCTCCGGTTTTGTTAATTATAATCCGCTTCTTGTCTAACTAACAGACATTGCGCAACAAAGTCTCAAATTGTGTTTTAGATAAGATGTTTAGAGTACATTGATAAATATTGGGCTCGTCCACATGTAACTTATAGCTTTTGGTGGTGATCTCTCTTTCATAATTTTTTTTTCCTACATCTTCCTTATTCTTTTTATTTGGTGATGGTGAAACTTGATTGATCAGTTCCCTCCATAAATTCACGGAGAGATTATGGCTATTCTTGTAGAACATGGAGGTCCTCAGAGGCCACATCAAGCATTGCCAAAACCACTTTTTCTTCAATTGTAGAGCTCCGGCCCAATCATTTGAGTAAATTTCAGTGACCTTGGCTCCAAAACACAGCCTCATCATTACACATCAAGGACACATATAAGGGAATGGACCCCCTCCCACATTATGTCTTGCAAGCTTGAGCAAATATCTCCTTTTCAGTTTCTTTAGCCCTTTAGCTTTTGCAAGGAACATATGTTCACTATTGGGAATTATTCCTCCCATTTTATGTTTTGCTAGATTTAGGTTATTTCTTCATTCGGCATCAAATTATTGTGTGGAAAGGAAGAGCAGTTGGACCACAGCTTAACATTTGCAAAAAGCTTTTCTTTTTTGTTCTTTGTAGACAAATCTGTACACTCGTGCCTTATCCGGAAGTAGCAAACTCTCCTTTCATCATTTGCCCTCAAGGTTACCCATTTTCTTTGGGAAAATTGTCAAATTAATCATAAACCTATCGTATGGATAACCAATTCATTCTGAACTTTTCGATTTTGTAATTTAATCCAAACCTTTCCAATGAAATTTCAATGTAATTCTTCTGACAATTTTTCACTAGGAATCCCTGACATGGCAATGCGTTGCGTAGGACGACCGACGATAACTAGAGCGCCACATGGAGGTTTCTGGTGAAACTGACCATAAAACTACATTGAATTTCACGCAAGGTAAGGACAATATTGTTTCAAAATTGTAAAATTTAAGACTAATATTGATTTTTTTTAGTTTTCTTCCTTAATCAAGGTTGGCATTCGTAGGAAATTCAATATGAAAAGGAAAAAAAGATGTTGTCTATGTAATTCAATGTGAGAAAAGATGTAGGTTGAAAACTGCTTCACATATTCAAAATATAAAGGAGGAGAAAAATATCCTTCTCAAGTTTTACCCCATGTCACTGTGCTAGCCCTTATTTCTAAACATTAATTCCATACTAAAAAGATGAAATTATCCTTCTCCCAAAACATCATAAAATAAGTTGTCAGTTACCAAATCACCACAAACCTACTCCTAAATCTCAAAACCCTAGCAGCCAATGGCAGCGAGTGATAGACGATATTGTCCCTTAGGGTTTTGGACAATCTTTGAGATCTAGGATCTTTGCCTGATGATGTTTGAAACGCGGTAGGGGCATTTTGGCGAATAAAATCATATTTATGTAGATAAATG
This sequence comes from Psidium friedrichsthalianum, assembly GCA_019149425.1. Lineage (NCBI taxonomy): Eukaryota > Viridiplantae > Streptophyta > Magnoliopsida > Myrtales > Myrtaceae > Psidium > Psidium friedrichsthalianum. Next base: position 18,409 of record JAGVVM010002969.1, read on the forward strand.
ACCATATTCGTTGACGACATGTGCCAATCTAACCTACTCAACATAAAATTACCCAAACATAATGTTCTTGCCAATGATTGTGAAGTGAATCAATGCTTCAATGTCTATATGGCCACATTTTGGACTGCTCCTTACAAGCTTCTTCTCTTGGCTTGGCCAGCAAAGCCATCCCTAAAAGCAATGAACTTTGTTCTGTCAACTATGAGAATAGCCAAGTAATGCTTTCAGAAATTTTCTTGAACTCTTGGATGGGGGCGAAGGGCATTGAGTCCTTAAAACTAAGTTACCGTGTTTCCTTATCGAGGGGAACCAATGGAAAAATTGAAAAAGATTTGGACACTTCAATCGGAGAGATTGTTCAGAAGAGTCCAAATCTAAACTTGTCATATATCCATCAATCCATATTCATTTAAAAAAAACTATGCAAATATGTTATGAGTAGTATAATATTAACAGTTTCATCTTACAGTACTCCACCTTCTCGACGTGGGACTTCTTTTCTCTAACACTTCCACATGTATACCTCTAAGAGGCCAATGAAGTAAAGAGAGGAAAACATCTTGACACAAAGGTAAGATCTGGGATATACTCAGTTTTACTTTGACCAAGAATAGGTGATTCTCTCTTATTGGAGACAAAAACAAAAAAAAAAGGGTCGTGACTTTATCTACTTGAAATCATTGTATCCGTCCATCCATTTTCTCTTTATAATATATGAATCCATCCGTTCTTTTTATAAGCCTTGGGTGTTAAAACACTGTTATTTTGTCTTTACCAAAAAAAAAACATTGTTATTTTGTCAAAAAAAAGGACATGTACAAAGAAGGTCGAATCAAATATAAACCTTACCTATCCCAAAGGTTGTTTCCTAGCTTCAATCAGGGCCACTAGCTCTAGACCCTAATCAGGACCTTTTCTCACTTGGCCACAGAGATTAGTTACTTTGAATTTTGAATACATTTAGCTGTAGAGATCACAAGCAACACAGTATAAAACGCATTTGCTAGCTCGAACCCACCAAATCATCCGCAATCAAAATCCATCTAATTGGCCCCACCAATAAACGAGGAAGCAGTTACTTCCACTGAAGAACTAATTGAAAATTTTGAAAATGAATTATTGTCTTTATTGTGTTAAATAAAGAAATCGTCACTGCATCATGCATCACGTGCACTCACCAACCTTGGTAGAGATTTGAGAGCTGAAAATCAGCAGACAGGGTTTCGAGGATGTCGCTTTTGCTCTGTAGGTTTTGTGATTGCGAGGTGAAAGTAATTTCTTTCGGAAAAAGGATAAGGGATGACGGAAGACACCGTCCGAGGAAACATGGACAGCGAAAACGATAAAACGAAAATGTACTAGACGAAGAAAAGAAAAGCATCACCACCAGGTGTCAATACAAGGGTGTCATTATCATCCTATTAGTGGTGATAAAAAAGATGATGGCGGTGACAGGGAAAATAGTTTTTTATTTGATTTGTGTAGTTATTTTATTGGAGTGCTCTCTAGTCTTCTAGAAAGTCAAGTTGCACTGATATTCGAGAAAGGTGAGTGAGTTTTACGAATTTAGGCAGTTGAAACTAAATTCCCAAGAGGACATGCGTACATTTGTGCAGAATAGAAGAGGATAGGCCAATCTCAATGAGTGAATTTATAACGGAGCGAGGCACTAAAGTGGTCAATGGTGGATTGGATCAGTGAAGCGTTTAAGAACCTTTGATCCATATTGATTTTGTATGTCTCCTTCCCGAGATAAAAGGAATCCTCAATCACCCCCCGATAGGGCTAGCGTGCGCAGGGAGAGATATATATATACTTGATGGGGGAGAAATGTTATTGTCCTAAGTATTGTACCCACCTTTTTTTCATCATCCCATCTACCACTGGATTTGCTTTGACGTGCCGTTCAAATAGACAACGAAAGAGAAACTTAGCCATCCATTCATTCTCCCGTTTCCCGTTCTTCTGATGTCTCTATCTAACCCTCCCTCCATCTTTAATCATTTGCCATGCCCAAGCCCTACCCGATGTCCTCTTGCCATCTCTACTGTCCTTCACCTACAACGTCACCAGTGACCTAGTGGCCCATTGTCAACACAACACACCTTCAAGATATTGGGTTATCTCACATTGGTTGTTGTGACATCTCGCCGAGGGGGTGTGCACAATTCTTTATCCCACATCGCTTAGGAAGGGAGTTTTGGGCTAACTTATATGGTGCTGGGTCCCTTTTAACTTGCAAGACGCGTTTTCTGGGAGTTGTATGGACGACCTTGGAAGAACAAAATCGTGAGGATTGTGACAAATCTTGCGAGTGATGACTCAAGTCGTTATAATTGGCATCAGAGCCGACTCCCGACAGCATGTGTGGACCGCAGTGAGCGCTCGCTGATGCACGCGGTGCACATCGGGATGCTATGCTGCTGAGGAGAAGAGTATGTGACATCCCGCTGAGGGGGTGTGCACAATTCTTCGTCCCACATCGCTTAGGGAGGGAGTCTTGAGCTAGCTTATATGGTGCTAGGTCCCTTTTAACTTGCAAGACGCGTTTTCTGAAGATTGTATGAACAACCCTCGAAGGAACAAAGCCATGAGGACTGTGTGTCCAAAACGAACAATATCTTGCAAGTGATGGGCCCAAGTCGTTATAAATGTGGAAGGGCTAATGATCTCTTAACTTGCAAGACGCGTTTTCTGGGAATTGTATGGATGACCCTCAAAGGAACAAAAGTATAAGCACTGTGTGTCCAAAACGAACAATATTTTAACGAGTGGTGGGCCTAAGTCGTTATAGTTGTGAAAGGGCTAATGATTGATTTATAAGTGTGAGGAAAAGTCTCACTTTCTAAACATGCTTTTAAGATGAGAGAGACCCAAGACAACCCAATACATGTATCAAAGACTAGGTTACCAATAAGTTTGAATCCAACAGTAACACGGGAGAGATACAAATTGTTGTAGCTCCGACCCAAGGCCTGATACATAAGGGGGAGATTATTGGAGTCATTCCACATCGATTGTGAAAGGGACTATTAGTCGGTTTATAAATATAAGGAAAAATCTCACCCTTTAAATTAGCTTTTGGGAAGAGAGAGAGTCCCAAGACTACCCAACACAAGAGTGATGCCAAACATCAAGCCATTGGACCTTTCTAGCTGCACCCTATTAGAAATTAAACAGCGTGTGGATGTCCATTCAACTCCCAAGATGGATGCACAAACCAAGACTAATATTTATTGTAGTGTTGTTTTCAAGAGTCATTGTTAGATGAGTCTTTCAAGAGTATTTGCACTTCGAAGTGTAGTTAATACTATGTATATACATTGTGCCTGTTTATAATTCTGGGAGTCTTTTTATGAGTTTTTTAAGAGGTAGATAAAATGTCGTGTATCAAGCCTATAAAAAGGCTTGTCTTGTAACCTTTTTTTTTTTTTGTTATAGGTGAATTGAGGTGAAATAAACAATATAGGAAAGTTTATAAGTTTCCTTCTGTGACATCCCAGATACGCCATTTACTAATGAGCTCTGCTTTTATATGATATTGGTAGTATATAATAGAGGGCGCACACAAGAAATGCTGTAGGAATACTTCGTCAAACAATAAATCATCAGATAAGACCTAGTACACACATTTTAAGGGCATAGCCTTAGGAGGTTTTACCGCATATAGCTGTTGGGTAGTAACACGTTCCATATACATGTCAAAAACACATGATCACGCATACACTTATACACGCGCGCGCACATATTATAACAGTAGTTCATATATTAAGTCTTAGGAAATAGCTAGGATAAAGGAAAATATAACTACCCTTCTATACTACAACCACACCCTTCTCCATTGCCACCACCCTCATCCGCAGCATAACGCTCCCACGACACTACCCAAAATGTTTTCAGTACTTCCTTCTCAAAAACCTGCCTATACACTAACCGATTTGTTACCCACAGTTCACCCC
>JAGVVM010002970.1:0-11176 GCA_019149425.1 Psidium friedrichsthalianum
CCTTCTTCTCTCCCGCTATCCTTTGCTTGCTTTACGCCAAATTTCAGCAAGTGTGAAGTTTTGGCCATAGACGTTGGCGTTCCTTGGAACATAATAGTGTCTGGCGAAGGAATATCAGTAGATCCAATGAAGATTGAAGCTGTAGAGAAATTGCGAGGCCACAACGGACCGTGACTGAGCGTGCGGGTTTCCTTGGATTGTGATGTGATACTACAGATGCTTCGTGGAAAGGTTCTCCGTGTGATAGCTGCTCCGATGACAAGATGTTGAAGAAGGAGACGAAAATTGGAAGTGGACCGCAAGGTTGCGGAAGAGTAGTTTTCAGGAGCTAAAGGATTTGATTGACCTCCGCGCGGTTGACCATACCATCCGGACCTAGAGGATTCTGAGATTTACAGTGAACTGCTGCTAAGAGGTCTGGGATGGTGTTCTAAGCGCATGGACGAGTAGTGCATATGCATCTCGACAGCTGAGGGCCGCATGAGATGACTTACCCGACGCACGGACCTGGGAGTTCGCCGCCATAATTTTTGCATTGAGATTTGGAGGCCACTATTTTGTGGGGAGAGAAGTTCCAGATTTATACAGATCACTAGAGCCTGAGTAGTTTGTTTTAGCAGAAGACGCCTGGAACATGAGCAAACGGCGATGGATGGAGTTGTTAAAAAGACATGACTGCGATAATCCTGTACCATCCAGGGAAGGGCATAAGGTGGCGGATGCTCTGAGCGAAAGTCGAGCATCGCTCATATCATGGTAAAGAATGGACGTTGTTGGAAGAAATCAGAGACTCTGAGTTCAAGGTCGAGTAGGAAGCCTTTCAAGCTGATGGCTACTTGACAAATTGAACCAGAAACCAATTGAGGATCAAAGAGTTACAGTCCACGGACCCTGGACATTCAGAAGATCGTGGTGATGGATGCAAAGGAAAGGAAGGAGGAATTTCAAAGTGACTTGAGACGGAATATGAAATTCAAAGGACGCCCGTGTGTGCCAAACGGACGAGGAGTTGAAGGAAAGGATTCTATCAGAGGCTCACAAGAGCATTACAGTATCCACCCCGGAAGTACGAAAATGTACCAGAACCTGCGTCAGCACTACTGGTGAATGGAATGAAGGTAGATGTGGCGAAACATGTGGCCAAGTGTTTGACATGCCAGCAGGTGAAGGCGCAAACATTGCAAACCTGGGGGACTGCTGCAACCATGGAGATCCCAGAATGGAAATGGGAGCATATCACCATGGATTTCGTGACGGGATTGCCAAGAAGTCAGAGACTAAATGACTCAATCTGGGTGATAGTGGGACAGGTTGACCAAGTCTGCGCATTTCATTGCTGTGCGAAAGAATTTCCACATTGGAGAAACTGGCGGAGCTGTATGTGAGACAGATTGTAAGACTGCATGGAGTGCCAGTAAGTATTGTATCGGATCGAGATCCTCGCTTCACAGCCACATTTTGAAGAGTCTGCAGGTGCTTTGGGGACAGAATTAAGATTCAGTACAGCTTACCACCCTCAGACTGATGGTCAGTCGGAAAGGACCATACAACACTGGAGGACATGACTGAGGGCATGTGTCATAGACCTCAAAGGTGGCTGGGAGGAGCAGTTACATTTAGTAGAGTTCGCCTACAATAATAGCTACCAGCAAAGCATCAGATGGCACCGTTCGAAGCATTGTATGGAAGGGCCTGCAGTGACGCCAATCTGCGGGGATGAAGTTGGCGAGAAAAGTATAACAGGCCCGGAGTTGGTTCAACAGTCAGTGAGGCAGTTAAGTTGATCAGAGACAGACTGAGAACTGCCCAGAGTAGACAGAAGAGCTATGCAGACAAGAGACGTAAGCCATTCGAATTCCAAGTGGGGGATCATGTCTTTCTGAAGGTGTCGCGATGCGAGGATTATCTCGCGTTTGGCAAGAAGGGAAAGCTGAGTTCCAGATTTATAGGGCCATTCGAGATTTTGGAGAAGATCGGGACACTGGCTTATCGTCTGGCACTGCCGCCGAACTTGTCGCAGATCACAACGTGTTCCACGTGTCGATGCTCCGGAAGTACGAGCCGGATCCTGGCCATATACTCGATCATGAAGTCATTGAAATGGATGACCGCGTCTCGTACGTGGAAAGGCCAGTAAGGATTTGAAGATCGTAAGGAACAAGTACTAAGGAACAAGACAATACCCTAGTCAAAGTCATCTGGGAACACCATGGAACAGAAGGAGCCACGTGGGAAAGAAGTGAGGACGAGATGAAGAAGAAATACCCTCATTTATTTGAGTGATCAAGTGTAATCTCTATTTTGAAGTAAGACTTATAGACTGTAAATTTCGAGGACGAAATTTTTATAAGAAGGGAAGAGTTGTGACAGTCTGAAAATTCGACCCATTTATCGGAATTTCTAAATGAATGGAAACACTTCGTTAATACACTCTGATCGACGCTCACTCAGGATTAGCTACCCTGAGACGACCAACCAAATGGGAAGGCTATCTGGAATTTTTCCCAATCAGCCGCCCGTTGGTCTGAGATTGAGACAGAGTCGGTATGTAATGAAATTGACCACAAAATGAAATCCGACATTGGACAATCGAATTAGTAAGATAAACACAATGAAGAAATGGATTCTTTTTCAAAAACGTGCCCGAAGGGCAGACAGTCGGTGTACGTCGAGAAGCAAGACGTGAATGGAAAATTACCGAAATGCCCCCGGTAAATGCTCAGTCCTTAGAATTAGATTAAATTAGGATTTTTGAGAGTGGATTCGATAGACCGACACCAAATCCAGTCCAAAATCCGTTCGCGCTCGAGACCCGATCGGTGCATTTGGCACGCAAATCGAGGCGAGTCAAATCAATTGTCACATATCAAGTGTCTTGTCAATCACATCAATCATGGCACAATTCCAAGATACATCAATCCATCAATCAAGTCACATTCATAGTACAAATCAAATCCATGTCACTATTTGACCTAACCCACTATAACCTAATTTCCCTTATTTTATTGGTTATAATCTCCCTCACCTCTTCTCCCCCTCATATCTTCGGCCGCCATCTCTCTCCTCCCTCTCCTCTTCATTTGCTCCCCTTCTTCCTCTCGCCGTCGTCCGCCCGAAGCCGCCTTCGTCCGCCCAACGTCGTCGTTCGTCCGGCCGCCGTTCGAGCTTTGCCGCCACCACCATCGTCCCATCTCCCTTCGTAAGCTTCCATGGCCCATCCTCTCTTCATTTTGTAGTCTTGGAGACTCACCATGAGCCCGACCAGACCGCATCTCACTCCCTCTTTCTCGGCCAGCCCGTGCCGTCGCTCAAGCCGCCGCCATCGTCGCCGTCGTTCGCCACCAACGGCCACCGTCCGCCATCACCAGCCATCATCCTTGGTTGGTGAGTCCTCTAGTCCCTTCTTCTTCTCATTTCCGTGGGCCGTGAGCCACCATGGGCCGGCCAAGTCCTCACCGTCGCTCTCTCTCTCTCGGTGTTCAGCCGCCGTCGTTGCCGTCGCCTTCTTCACCGTCCCGACGCCGTCCAACCGCCACCATCAACTCATCTAGGTAAGCTTCATCCCCTAAACGTGGCTTAGGCTGGTTGTATGTGTGTATGGTCTAAAGTATTAGTGATTGGTAATGGTAATTAGGGGCAATTAAGCTTGATGGGCCTTAGACTAATTGTGTGTATGTTAATGGCCGAACGCGTGGGCTAGTAGTCTTAAATTGGGCTTGGAATGTTATTGGTGGGCTGCAATTTGATGGTTTAGGCGTGTAAGTGATGGGCCTAAGCATGTACATGGGCTTAGGGGTTTAAATTCCAAGCTAATTGGGCCAAAGTGACTCTTGTGGACTCAAATAAAACAATGGGCCTTAAATGGACGAAATTAGAATTTATTTGGGCCTTAATTATAGTCTTGATATAAATTTTAGGGCCAATAGTGTACATGGGCCTAGGGACCTGAATTGGGCCCAAATAGGCAAAAATGGGCCTTCTAAGCTTACTTTAATATTTGGGCTTGGGCCCTACACGAAAATTCTACTAATATTGGGCCCGAATTATTTAATAACTTACAATTAAATCATGGGCTTATGAATGGTTCATGGGCCTTGAAACCCAAATGGGCCCAACTTAATTAAATAGGCCCAACTTGGCTTAATGGGCCTAACCCACCTTATTAGGCCGGCATACCTTATTGGGCCCATACCTTAATGGGCCCTAATTTAGTTAAATGGGCCAAACTGGCTTTTTGCGCTTAACATATCTTAATGGGCCGACCTACTTTAATGGGCCTTATACCTTGATGGGCTTAGCCTATTTGTTGGGCCAGTTCTAAGAGTGAGAACGATAGGGCCATAATCATGTGAGGTACTCGAATTGAGCTCAGTTGACCGTGGAGTTTGTGCAGGGCACTGAGTCCACTTGTGACATAACCCGATGAATATGGGTTGTTGACTGGTTGCCAAAATGTTATGCTGCTTTGCCTCGTTGCTTGTGAGACCTATGGTAGTGCCTGCTCTGTGACCGATGCATTGTGAATTGTCTGCACATCCTGTACTGTGAGCATGGCATGAGTCACCTGGAGTGTGACATGTTGGATGAGCCCCTGAGGCGTCTTTACGCGGGGAATTGGAGAGATAATGGGTGACAACGTAAGGCGTAACGAACGCAGTTGAGATATTGCCAAGTGGCACTGTTGGATGGGCCCTGATGGGAATTGGAGCAATAAGTAGCAGGATCCACTGGGATCATTTGAGGCAGGCTGAATCATGCATTCATTTTGCATTTGTGTGTGCTGCCATGATTCGTTGTTGCCGTTCATATTTGACCTCATGATGTATATACCTGCGCGGTCTGGGTACTCCTGTTTCTGGGTGTGGTACTTTCGTTGAGTTGGAGAGTGTACCCGAATTAGATAACCAGAAACCTTAGTCCACTGGATAGACCGACCTCATTTGCATACCCTATCCTACGCTAGGTTTAATGGTGAGCTTGCTGAGTCTCCGACTCACTGGCCGTGGTTGCCTCATTTTCAGATCCAGGTCGCCAGTGATGGCCGAGCCCCCTATACTTTTTGGACTGCCCGTGCAGATCGAGACTGAGATCACCAGCATGTGGACGAGGACGCTGTCCTCTGGGAGCGACGACTTACTACCATCTGGGTAGATCAGGGAGACCCTCATTTTGTACCCCATAGGTTCGAAGCCTGGATGAGAGAGGGTTGTTCGGTTTTGAGGACCCCATCGCGACGCCCCTGTGGCCTATGGAGGAGGACCCTGGTCTTCTCCATTCTGCTACTTATGGAGGGAGGTGGTAGATCTAGACCCATTGGTAGAGTGCCATCCCCAGGCCGCATGGAGGTCGATGGCCACGACGAGGGCGAAGATATGGAGTCAGATCCAGAGGAAAAGAGACGGCGACGCGGGCGGCTGTCCGTGGAAACCAGGAGAGGGAGAGAGAGATGAGGTTCGGTCGGGTTATCCAAGGCCACGAAAAGAAGAGAAGGAGGGCGTGAGGACTACCGAGACGACGGGGGGTGGGGGGGGCGAAGCCGACGGCGGCCGGACGATTGCGACGGGGGCGGACGAGGCGGATTCGGGCGGACGAGGGCGAGAGGGAGAAGGGAAGCAAATGAAGAGGAGAGGAGGAGAGAGAGGGGTCGACCGAAGATGATGGAGGAGGAGAGAGAAGGAAGATTATAAGGCTTATAAAAATCAAGAAAGTCCATTATAGTGGGAGTAGGTTGAATAGTGACATGGATTTGATTTGTACTTGACATTGACTTGATTGATGGATTGATGTGTCTTGGAAATTGTGTCATGATTGAGTGATTGACAAGACACTGATTGATGTGACAACTGATTTGACTCTTCTCGATTTGCGTGCCAAATGCACCGATCGGGTCCCGAGCGCGAACGAATTTCGATTGAATTTGGTGTCGGTCTATCGAATCCACTCTCAAAAATCCTAATCGGTCTCATTCTAAGGACTGAGCATTTACCGGGGACATTTCGGTAATTCTTTCCATTCGTGCTTCTCGACGCGCACCGGCTGTCTGCCCTCGGGCGAATTTTCATTCATTTAGAAATTTCGATCAATGGGTCGAATTTTCAGACTGTCACAATTCCTCCCTTGCGCACCATGTGACAGTCTGAAAATTCGACCCATTGATCGGAGATTCTAAATGAATGGAAATACTTCGTTAATACACTCTGGTCGACGCTCACTCAGGATTAGCTACCCTGAGATGACCAACTGAAGGGGAAAGGCTATCTGGGAATTTTTCCCATCAGCCGCCCGTTGGTCTGAGACTGAGACAGGGTCGGTATTTAATGAAATTGACCGCGAAATGAAATCCGACGATGGACAATCGAATCAGTAAGATAAACACAACGAAGAAATGGATTCAGTTTCAGAAGCACCGCCCAAGGGCAGGACAGCCGGTGCACGTCGAGAAGCGAGACGTGAAAGGGAAAATTACCGAAATGCCCCCGGTAAATGCTCAATCCTTAGAATTAGATAAATTAGGATTTTTGAGAGTAGATTCGACAGACCGACACCAAATCCAGTCCGAGATTCGTTCGCGCTCGAGACCCGATCAGTGCATTTGGCACGCAAATCGAGGCAAGTCAAATTAGATGTCACATCTATCAATCAAGTGTCAAATCAATCCATCAATCACATCAATCAAGGTTCAATTCCCAAGGCAATCAATCACTCACATCCATGTCACTATTACACCTAACCCACTATAATCTTCATTTTGGATTTTATGGATTATAATCTCTCTCTCTCTCTCCTCCCTTCACCCCTCCATTCGGCCGGCCACTCCCCATTCTCCCTCTCCCGAACTCTCTCCCTCTCGGTCTCTCTCTCGTTCGCCGCCGTGACCCGCCGTCGTCCGCGTTCGCCGACCAGCCACCATCCCGCCTCCACGACACCTCGGTAAGCCTCTCAACTCCCTCTCCTTGCTGTCCCCGTGGCCTTAGAGGTCCCCTTTGGACCGACCCGACCTCACTCTCTCTCTCTTCCTCTCTCGGCCGGTCTAGCTCATCCGCCCGAGAAGAAGCCGCCGTCCGCCGTCCGCTGCCGTTCAAGCTCCACCGCCACCATCATTGTTCCATCTTCCTTGGTAAGCCTCTTGATGTCCTTTCCCTTCATTTTTCAAGGCTGGACCACCTCGGCTGGAACCCCATCGGCCCGCTCCTTCTCTCGTCGTCGTCGTCGTCGTGGCGCCCCGGAGGAGCTCGAGCCATTTCGGCTTGTCCCGCCACCACCACCAGCTCATCTAACACCTAGAACCGACTCGTATAGGTCTTGGGAACCTCGCAAGAACCCCCGGAACCAGCCGTGAGCCGCCGCCTACCCCCGTGCTCTCGGAAAGCAAACCGGCCGCCGGCGACTCCTCCGCCTTCGTCGTTGCTTCGGCCATCCTTGGTAAGCTTCACTCCCTAATCTTGACCTAGGCTAGTTGTATATATGTATGGATTGTTGTGTTAGTAGCTAAACATGGTGATTAGTGTGTATGTGGGTAATTATGCAAAGTGGGCTTAGTCTAAATCGTGAGGAGTCAATGGGCCGATCGTGTGGGCCACTTGAGAAAATTTGGGCCTTGAATTGATACTTAGTGGCTGCAATGATGAGGTAGGCGTGTGGACTCATGGGCCAAGACAAGCCAATGGGCCTAGGGACTTAATTCTCTACTAATTGGGCCTAAACAAATCATATTGGACCTGAATTAACTAATGGGCCACTCATGGACGAAAATTTGTATTAATTGGGCCCAAATTACAAATTGAAATGTTAAGATATGAGGCCCATTAATGTACATGGGCATAGGACATCAAATTGGGCCCAAAATGACCTAATTGGGCTTAATAGGCTAGTCTTCGTGAATGGGCTTGGGCCCTACCCGAATTTTACTATAATCATGGGCCTCTAATTAGTTATTTGATATTTAAATTGTTGACTTATAATGATTAATGGGCCTTAGAACCCAAATAGGCCTAACTTAATCTAATAGGCCCAACTTGGTTTAATGGCCTAACCCATCTCTTTGGTATGTGAACCTTAATGGGCCCCGTTTGACTAATGAGCTTGAAACACTGTAATGGGCCGACTTACCCTAATGGACCTAACTACTTTTGTGGGCCTTGAACCTTAGAACGGGCTTTAGGCCCACTCGAACCCAAATCTACTAATCGGGCCTAACCCAAGCCAAGCCTGATTCGATTACACCCGAGGAGTTATTAAAACACCAAATCATTAATCGTGGGTCACTAACTCCCAGGGAACTAACATGGGCGAATGGGGTTTAGGTCGAGTTACTGAGTCCGCTAAGATGGGGTTCAAATGTATATGGGTTTAACCAGAGAATAGTATGAGATACTCTATCGAGCCTGGCTGGTAGAGGAACCTTGTGCGAGGCACTCGATCTCTTATAGTTTGGCTTGACGAGCACGTGATTACTTTGATGACTTCTTGATGTGCTCTGTACTTGTACTTATATGCCATTGCATGCATGCTCTATGACTGAATTGTTGGTTGAAATCATGTGGGCCCCGCATACATTGAGAGCATGGCATGAGTCACCAGAGATGTGACATGAGAAGGTGCCCCAGAGGCGTTGTTACGCGGGGAAATGGAGAGAAAAGGGAGTAACCAACGTAAGGCGTCAGATACGCGTTGAGGAAATTTGCCGAGTGGCACTGTTGGATGAGCCCTGATGGGAATTGGAGTGATAGACGCATGATCCATTGGGATCCGTTATGGCCGACTGAGGCCTGCATCATTGGCATATGGCATTATGGTTGACTGTTATTATTGCCCGTTTGTATATTATGATTTGCATTGATATGTCTTGCCTGCTACTTATGCGTTGAGGGTCTGGTACCGAGGGAACTGAGAGTGTCTAAACCCCGGGCACGCGAACCTAGTCCGCTGGATAGGACCGACCCCACTAGTATACGCTACCCTACGCTAGGATTAGTGGTGAGCTTGCTGAGTCCTCGACTCACGGGCGGTGGTTGCCCTTCTTTTCAGATCCAGGTCGCCCGTGATGGCTGCACCACCGATGCTTTTTGGACTGCCAGTGCAGATGGATACCCAGATCACCCTCCATTTTGATATGCATGCTGTGATGTGGCATAGGCACGTGACGACTGTACTAGTAGATCAGGGTGGACCCTACCTTGTACCCCATAGATTCGAGGCCTGGTATAGGGAGGGCCTGTATGGTTTTGAGGGACCCCAGAGAGATTCTCCGATCCTATGGAGGACGACCCGATTCTGTTGCAGCCAGCCGAGTATGGTGGCGAGGTGATCGATCCCGACCTGCTGCAGGAGTTGCCGTCCCCAGGACGTTCTGAGATTGACGGCCACGAGGAGGGGTGACGCTATGGATACTGATGAGGAGGATCCCGAGGAGGACCCAGAGGAGGACCCAGAGGAGGACCCCGAGGAGGAGCCTGAGGAGGACTGAGTCCTACTGCCGCTGGTTAGACTTTTGGACGTAGTGAGAGCGTAGGTGTCCTGACCAAAGGTTGAGATTTTCTTTTGGAGGTCTGTACTTAACGCTCGATTATATATATATATATATATTGTTGTGTCCCTTTTGTAAAAGTGTTCTTGTCTTTTCATACTACCCTACTCTCTTGTGCATGTACGCATGTGTAGAAGGCACGCTTCCGCAGGTTTCAGATTTCACGCTAGATCATAGCGTCGTCTGGCAGCGATGTCCGTCCTGGGCCGTCGCTAGCCGTAGGCCAGGCGTACGCCAGGTTCGTTACGATATGAGCAGGGATGTCGCGAGCTCGATTGGGCTCGGGGCGTGACATCCCCGCTCGAGTGGTATCAGAGCAAGGTTAGCTCGATACGAGACCGTTCGAGGATTGGAGTGATAAGGTTGATGATTTTGGGGTAGTTAGCTAGACAGACCCTAGACTAGGGATTAGGAAGGGTGGAATGCATGAATTGATTGGCGCATGTGTTTGCAGAGTTAGAGGATATTTAATGTAGCCATAGACTATGATGTTTTAGACTAATCTGCAGATGCGTCAGGACCTGAGGTAAGGTTCTAAAGCATAGCCCCGTGAGTAGGGTGCTTGAGTGCTGCTTGCTGATTGAGTAGCTGCTAATAATTGATGCTTGTGTTGTGTATGCCTAGTCGGCTGTCGTGCGCTGCTTGACCATCATACATTGCATGGTTTCTGCATCAAAAGAAATGGTTTTTAAAATGAAGTCATTAAAAAGCGCATGCATCATATTTTATTGGGCTGGGTAACCGTCAGCCTGGTATGGGACAGGTCTGACGGGACGTCTAAAAACTGCAATGAAGCGTGGTATGGGACACGTGGAACGGGATTCTCTCTGGCTGTGGGTAACTAGGACAACTGTTCGCACCAAGAAATGAGGAGGGCGGGGAGTGGTCGCCGGGGCAGAGACCAGATCAAGGAGCGGCTCCTGACAGGCTTCTAGTTGAGGTGGCGAATAGCGTGGCCTGGGTTAGGCATCGTCAGGGTGAGTCTAGGTGTCTTCCGAGTCCAATTGCATCTAAAAGCTGCAGCGAACTTTTCATGCATATTCATGTCAGTAGACGCGACAGTAGGCGAAAGCTTGATTGCTAGTTTTAGAGTTCCGAATTCCTGAATGGGAATTTCGTTTGGTATAGGTGTGAGAGAGAACTAGTAGGATGAGCAATAGGGGCAGAAGACCCAGTGCTGGTGCGTCGAGCTCAAGGGCTCCTGCACCTGAAGGAGACCCGAGAATAGAAGAAATGATGAGGGTGCTGAACCGAAGTTAGCAATCTGATGGGTAGGCAAGCTGCTGAGAGAGCTGCCACCGTTGCCCAAAGCAGCTGAGGCCGCCTTGGCCCGCTGCAAATGGAGCCCATAGGGGCAATGGGCATGGAATGGAGGACGTCAGACCCACACATAGTGGAGGCATTTTCTGAAGCTGCAACCCCCGAAGTTTGATGGCACTGGAGGACCTGAGGTAGCTGCCTCGTGGATCGAGCAGCTGGAGAAAGCCCTTTACAGTGCTGGGATGCACTGATGAGAAAAGGTTTCCGCTGGCGACATTCAGCTTCAGAACACGGCTGATGATTGGTGGAAGGCCACCAGAAGGGCGAATCTTTCCCGACGACATGAGGCCAAACTGGTCTTCCTTCTGCGCCAAACATCGGGCCTGGAGG
>JAGVVM010002971.1:0-15268 GCA_019149425.1 Psidium friedrichsthalianum
TTTTATTGGGAAGGCCGTGGATTCATACAACTGGGCATCCCGTCCAGCCTGCATAAAAAGGTCAAAGATTGGTGGTCGACGACAGCTGGTCACCGTTCATGGAGAGGCCGACCACCTGACAGTCAGATAGATCCCATCCCTTATGTGAGGCCGTCATCTGAAGAAGAGCTTGACTTCCGCGCGTTTCGACAGGATGTCCATCATACACATACTAGCTGGTTACTGTGATAAAGGCCCCCGATTTCTCCAAGCCGTCAGTCGCGTAGGGAGAAATTTTGCCTTGCAATATGGATTTGTTCCTGGGAGGGGACTCGGTAAGCACGCCCAGGCATTTTTAAGCCAATCAGTTTGCCGACCATAGAAAACAGAAGCGGTCTGGGTTACAAAGCGGAACCGAGTGGTCGCCGCCTGTTCAACGATCGCTTTGGAGGCCAAGGCCGTGGTAGGGGCATTGGTCGCAGAGGCTATGGAGGCCGAGGCGGTCGTTTCCCTGGCTCAGCTGCCTGGAAGGGAAGGCAAAGATGTTCGAGACACCGTTGGGTCAGTTTTCTGCGAGTCTTCTAAGTGGCTGAAGGATGAGATATAGGTGCTGCCAACGAACTGGATTAGCCACCTTTCCTGGAGGACCGTGTCAATGCGATCATCGAAGGGATTAACGATGACGCGTCCCGCACATGAGTAAAAAGGCTACTCTCCCCTCACAATGCGTCTAGACTTCCTACATCCTAGATGCCTGCATTTCCACTTAATGTCGTCTTTTTATTTCGTCTTTATGTTTGGCATGTAAAAAACAACCTTGGATCTCGACCATTGTCCAAGAAGTACTCGTTGTAATGCGGTCCATCTTAACAATGAAAGCTTTATTAAGGGCGTGTGGAGCACAAATCGGTCGATGACGATTTCGGGATTTGACTACATGAATCCTGAGACCTGATTTGCCACATGTTTCCTGATTTTCAAAATACATTTTCGGGGAGCAAGGATATCAATGATAGGAGGATTAGCCCCCTTTCCTTCTTTAAAAAAAAAAAACTTTTGAAAATTTTGTAAAACTTGTCATGCATTGATTTTTCTTCCCCGCTAGGTAAAACTAACCATTCTCATGATGTTTCAGGCATATCATCCCAAGCATGCATAATAGGTTGTTGAGTGACTTGGATCATCAGGAGAGTTGTTCCTACGAAGCCGAGGATCATGAAGAAGATCAGGCTGACATCAAACGGGATTGGAATCGATATGAAGAGACTAACCCCCTACTGCAGAGGGTACTGTCATAGTTAATTTGGGTGATTCGGAAAATGTTAGGGAGGTAAAAAATTGGTGAGGGATTGTCCTCCACGGAAGCTGACAGAATGGTTGAGCTCCTCAAAGAATACCAAGACGTTTTTGCTTGGTCCTATGCCGACATGCCTGGTTTGGACCCTAGTATCGTGGAGCATACTCTGCCGACCGACCCCAGCGTCCCGCCAAGGAAGCAGAAGCTTAGGCGAACGAAACCAGAGCTGTCCAAGAAAATTGAGGAAGAGGTGATGAAGCTCCTCAGCGTTGGATTCATCGAAGTGGTTCCCTATCCGGAGTGGATCGCTAACATAGTCCCCGTCATGAAGAAGGATGGAAGGGTTCGGGTCTGCGTTGACTATCGCGATCTGAACAAGGCGAGTCCGAAGGATGACTTCGTTGCCGCACATTGACGTGCTAGTTGATAGCACGGCCGGGTTTGAGATGTTCTCCTTCATGGATGGTTTTTCTGGCTACAACCAAATTCGCATGAAAGAAGAGGATAAAGCTAAAACATCGTTTATAACACCATGGGGAACCTTCTGCTATAAGGTCATGCCATTCGGTTTGAAAAATGCGGGGGCAACTTATCAGAGGGCTATGGTGGCTCTATTTCATGACATGATGCATAAGGAAATAGAGGTTTATGTAGATGATATGATCGCCAAGTCCAGGCGTCGCGAAGACCACATTCAGGTGTTGAGAAAGCTATTTGATCGACTCAGGAAGTATAAGCTGAAGTTAAATCCCGCGAAGTGCGCGTTTGGGGCAAGATCTGGCAAGCTATTGGGATTCGTGGTTAGCAATCGGGGCATTGAGATCGATCCCACGAAGGTTCAGGCCATCTTTAACCTTGGGCCTCCCTCAACTGTTAAAGAGGTAAGGAGCCTCCTGGGAAGGTTGAACTACATCGCCCGCTTTATATCGCAGCTTTCTGAGACGGCCAAACCATTCTTTAGGTTGCTAAAGAAAAATGCTAAAGTTGAATGGGATCGTGAGTGCCAGCAGGCCTTTGATAAAATCAAGGAGTATCTAATTCGTCCCCCTGTCCTAGTGCCACCTACGCCTGGTGTTTCTTTGACCCTCTACCTGACGATCCATGAAGAGTCGTTAGGGGCTTTGCTCGCCCAAACTAACCCGGAGGATGGAAAAGAGCGGGCAATCTATTACCTGAGCAAGAAGTTTACTACAACAGAGGCGAATTACCCAGCAGTAGAGAAAACCTGTGTTGCCTTGATCTGGGTACTTCACAGGCTTAGGCAATATACACTTCATCATTCTATCTGGTTAGTTTCGGAGAACGATCCAATCAAGTACCTATTGGAGAAACCGTCATTAGTGGGCAAACTGGCTAAATGGCAAGTTCTTCTTTCCGAGTTTGACATAAGGACTTCGAACCAAAAATCAGTGAAGGGGCGGGTTATCGCCGACTTGCTAGCTGAAAACTCTCAAGGGCTCGCCACACCTAATGAAGGTGAAGATGAGGATTGTATCCTAGCATTGGCAGGGGATAAGTGGACTATGTACTTCGACGGTGCCGTTAATCTGGCCGGGTCGGGCACTGGGGCAATTCTGATATCCCCAGATGGTCAACACCATCCCGTCGCAGCGAAGTTGGTATTTCCATGTACCAACAACATCTCTGAGTACGAAGCTTGCATCTTGGGTCTACAGCTGGCCCTTCACATGAGGGTGCGGAGATTGCGGGTTTATGGAGACTCTATGCTCATTATCCTGCAGACCCAAGGTGAATGGAAAACGAAGGATTCTAAGCTCATACCGTACCACAGGTTCCTAGAGAAGATGGTCAAGGAGTTCGAGGAAATTGACTTTGAATATTTATCGAGAGATCACAATCAGTTTGCAGATGCCTTGGCGACTTTATCATCAATGCTACGGATAGAGAGCGGCATGGATATCGAGCCTCTGAGGATTGGCATTAAAGAGCAACCGGCGTACTGCATGGTAATTGAAGAAGGGTTTGACGATCACCCTTGGTACCATGATATCAAGAATTATCTTTCAAAAGGGGAATTTCCTCCCGGAAGCCGAGCGGGAGATAAGAAGTACATTGCAAAGATATCCGCTAAGTTCTTCCTTAGCGGGCAGATTCTCTATAAGAGATCCTTCGACTCAGTTCTGCTGAGATGCGTCGATGCCAAGGAGGCTAACTTGATCATGAAGGAAATCCATGAGGGGGAATGTGGCCCACACATGAACGGTTTTCTACTCGCCAAAAAGATAATGCGGTTGGGCTATTACTGGATGACTATGGAGTCGGATTGCAATCGGCACGTCAGGTCATGCCATCAATGTCAAGTGTACGGAGACAGGATTAACGCACCTCCGAATGAGCTGCACCAGATGTCGGAGGCGTGGCCATTTTCTATGTGGGGGATAGACATGATAGGGCCGGTCAATCCTGCGGCCTCTAACGGACACCGCTTTATTCTAGTGGCAATCGATTACTTCACAAAGTGGATCGAGGCCAACTCATATGCCAATGTCACTGCGAAAAACGTGGCAAAATTTATTAGGCGAGATATCATCTCGAGATATGGGGCTCCCAGGCCATCATCACCGATAACGGCTCGAATTTGAATAATTCGACAGTGGACGGTCTCTTACATGCTTTCGATATTAAGCATCTTAACTCATCCCCCTACCGCCCTCAAATGAACGGAGCTGTAGAAGCGGCAAACAAGAACATTAAGAAGATCCTTTCCAAGACTGCAGAGAATTATCGAGACTGGCATGAAAGGTTACCTTATGCATTGATGGCATATCGTACCTCCATCCGAACTTCAACAGGGGCAACGCCCTATTCTCTGGTGTATGGTATGGAAGCAGTTCTGCCAGTAGAAATGGAGATTCCGTCACTGCGAGTTCTGTCCCAAGTGAAACTATCAGAGGCTGAATGGATACAGCAAAGGCATGAGCAGTTAAACCTAATCGATGAGAAGCGTTTGAGGGCGATCTGTCATGGCCAGAGTTATCAGAAAAGGGTCGCCAAGGCATTTAATCGGAAAGTCAAGCCCAGGACTTTTGAGGTGGACGACCTAGTAGTAAGGAAGACGATCCCAGGTGCCCCGCATCCCGGCGGTAAATTTACCCCGAACTACGAAGGGCCTTACGTGGTTAGGAAGGTCCTACCTGGAGGAGCTCTGGTCCTTGTGAACATGGAGGGAGAGGAACTAGGACATCCTGTAAATGCTGATGCAGTCAAGAAGTATTACCCATGAATGAATTAAAGGCTTAGCTGGCACTTTTTACAGATGAACCCGAGTCACTTTAGAGCTTGCATGTGCACTTCGTGCATACATTTGCATCTTCTTCCTCTTTGCAGGGTCCGAGTAGTTCAGTCCCAACCGGAGAAATCGCCTGTAAAGATGAATCGGCGCTAGAACCTCACACGGAGCTAGCAGTCAATAGCCCCATTCCGCTCTAGGATTCCAAGCCGACTTAGGAATCTGGAAATCCCTGCACGTCATGTCTAGAGGGATCCCGAAAAACCTCATCCTCGCCTTCTTTTCAGGGCGTGTCGGAGGTCGTCCGAGCATTTCGACATGCGCATTTGTCATGAAAACCCTCTTAGGGGATGAATTTGGACTCAAAATAAAACAGGTTCCTTGAAAATGAGCTCCTTAAATCTTGCAAATGGACCTTGCTCTAGATAAGAGAGGCAACCTACACCCCAAACACGTCCTTAAACACACTAGAGTGTTGAGAGGAGACCATTGGTTAGGGACGTAGGACGCATTCGCAGTGAATACATGGATTAAAATGACGAAGGGCGGTCATTTCTCTATTCCAAACACTACAAGTTACCCATTGTTAAACCCTTTGAGCGGTGATTCGTTTCTATAACCCTGTCAAGAACCACCCACACCGGGGCAATTGGAAGGTTCAATAGGCGATTTCTTGGAGAAAAGATCGGGATAAGGTTTTATTGTGCTGACTTGCGTCAATCTTTTTGTGATAGCTTCAGGTGATGCCGCGTGGAAGCTCAGAAAATCAAGATGGGAAAGAGCGGCTCGTTTCTCTACCCATACACTTTACCCTTCGATGAATCCCCTTGAGCCTTTTAATATTCACTCCTAAACCCTGTTTGGTGATCACCTCCCCATGCTGAAGCAACGCAAATGACCCGTCAGCAATGGAACCATGCCACCAGCAGAAGAATTCTTGGGAATTAGGCTAAGAGGGAGCCAACAACCGAGGAACGATGGGGATTCAAAGAGTTAGCGGATGAGGAATGTCCGACGGAGGCAAGAAAGAAGCACAACTGTAAAGAGAACCCAGTTAGGTTCAAATGACCATGATGAACAAACAATCAAGTATTAGGGGGGCTGATAAAAGCAAAGTGCCTGGTAAAAAGCAAGGCCAGAGCCCATTAGTTCAGTTTAAAAATATATATATGTCGTAAGGCAGAGTCCGTCAAATCGAGAGAAATGAAGACTTAACCGGTCGTCTGAGATGGGAAGATTCGAAGAAACTCTTTGAGGCAAGAGAAGAACAAGCACATCCCAACGGAAGCAAGAGTTGGTAATAATGCAAGGGTGATCATCCACTTCTGCGAGCCCAAATTCTGAAAAAACGGCCTTCTAAAGCTTACCTCGAACTCACACTACAACTAATTCCCCAAGCTCTTCCTATCAAAGATTTTCTGAGCTAACATGGGATATCGCACAAGAAGCTACTACTCAAAGGAGTAAGTACAATATCATTTTATCTTGTCATCGAGGTTCTTGACTTGTAAACCGAAGTAAATGGTGAAGATTTTCTGTTCATCGGCCTTGACTCGACAACAAGTCTCTCTCGAAAACCATGGACCAAACCTGACATTACGATCCCTCAAAAGTCCCTCTCGGATTCATCCAATTGTAAACACTGCGAATAGGTCCGAAACCCTAGACATTGGTTTGGGAGCTTGAGTGTTCAAAAAGAAAAAAATTTTATTTTGAGATGATGAGGAATCCCCTCTGGCCATACAACTCCAGTTGCTTAATTTAATCGAGCTCAGTTGAGAAACCTAAATTATATGATTCAAATTCATCCCAGCAAGGAATATAAATCGCATTTGCAGCATCACGAGATGTCTCGGGTAGTCTCATGCATCGCTAATATGCTAAGAGGGTCTTTGCCTCAATCTAAAGGTTGTGACGAACTTGTCCTCCTATTGAATTTTGAGATTCCTTTCGAACAAAAACTCAAAGTCCTTCTTACAGGCAGCCCAAGTCCTTCGTATAGGCAACCAAGGCCTTTCTTACAGGTGATTTAAGCCCTTCTTATGGGCACCATGAGTCCTTCTTATAGGCACCCAAAGTCCTTCTTACAGGCAGCCCAAATCCTTCGTATAGGCGACCAAAGCCTTCCCTACAAGTAATCTAAGTCCTTTGTATAGGCGACAAAGTCTTTCTTATAGGCACCTTAAGTCTTTCTCATAGGCACCATGAGCCCTTCTTATGGGCACCATAAGTCCTTCTTATAGGTACGATGAGCCTTTCTTATAGGCACCATAAGCCCTTCTTACAGGCACCATGAGCCTTTCTTATAGGCACCACAAGTCCTTCTTATAGGCGACCTAAGTCCCTAAGGATATTCCACCGGCTGCCTCAGTCCTTATGAGAACTCCACCAATCGCCCTCAACCCCACAGAGCGCCCTAGCCAGCGACCAGGTAAGTGACAGGTAAGCATCACTCGCCTTTCTTTACCCCTCAGGATTAAAATAGACGGAATGAGCTCCGAGACTATGCTTTCATTTTAGTGCACGGTTTTGATGTCCATTGGTTTGTCATTTTTCCAGCAGAGTCGGCTAGGTGTCAGATGTCACCTGTCTTGGTCGAAATTCACCTCACGTCTAGTTTAATTGCTTGTCAAAGAAGCTCAGCTGTTGACACCTAATTTTTAGCCATTTTTATATTTTTAGAAAATTCTAGAAAATTCATAAAAATCGAAAAATTACAAAAATGGTTCTGGAGGCCTTGGCCCAACCCAGGGGGCCCATTTCCAACAAAAAAATAATTTTTCGGAATGTTTGAGTATTTTTAAATAATTTTCGAAAATAGGGAAAAGGGAAGAAAATTTGGGAAAAATAGCATTTGAGGCCGCAAAAATACGAAAAGATAGCCCATATTTTTCCTTTAATTCCCTTTTCATGATTGGTCTCTCGAAAAAAGAAAAGCGAAAATCGGGGCTATGTGTTTCTTCTTTAACCATAACCCCGAACTTGCCAAAAAAATACATTTTCAGCTTTTAAAATTTTGATTTTTTATTTTAGGTCAAGGACATCATTACCCAAGCCCCTGAATTTTGTCTCGACCGAAAAGACCCCTCGATTTGCTCAATTTCAATTAAAGGGCCCGTTTCCGCATTTTTATTTTCTTTCTTCCCCCGATTTTGCTAAAAAACGAAATTAATCCAATTCCGAGGGTACCCATGAAAACCCAAACCCGTCATCCTATAGTTTTCGCCATTCCGGATCCATTGGTGGGTCCGGTTTGGCTTGATTTGGCTGTTTAGGGCTTGAAATATAAGAATTTCATTTTCGGACAAAACCTAAAAATTGGGGTTTTCGTACAATTCGCGGATAAAAATTGGGCGAAACCACATTTTTACATGTAATTCGTGGTGGGCAGGCCAATTTCGAGCTCAATTTTGCGAATAAATGTTGATTTGTGGGTCAATTTGGTGAAAAAGGGCTCCCGGGTCGGGCGAAAACCCACAACCCGGTACTGTTCATCTTCGACTTTCACAACCACTCACACGCAGCAGACCCCCGTGGAGAAATCGACAAAATCGACCACGAATCCGGGCCTAATCGACGACGAAAGGATAGGGGTTTTGAAGATGACTCATTTGCGGTTCCAACGAACCCAACCTCGCCTCGTGGCGTCGCCGGAAGTTGCGATGCCCAACCCCGTTTCCACCACCACCGCGCGCGCGCCGAGGAGGAGTCAGCGACCTACAGACCAAATCCAAGCCCTTCGTCGGTGACCCATGCCACGCAACTGTCCCGGCCCATTCCAAGACGTCCCCATCATCTTTCGGCGCCGGGTGGGCGCGCCGACCGTGAGTAATGGGAGTGTAATCATACCCGGCACCAAAAAAGAAAACGCACTACAACCAACTTGTCGGGGCCAATCACGCGCGTGCGAGGGAGAGATAGAGCCACACCAAGCACGGGACAGGATCTATAAGGCTCGAGGAAGGCATAGCACGCAGGAGAGAGCAATTTCAAAAAAAAAAGGAGTAAGGGTCTGCCGGAAACAGAGTCCGAAATTGGTCGCCGATGGGTTTTTGAGAGGAAAACCAGAGTGAACGAGAGACTTCTGAGAGAAACCAAGACTATACAGACCTTCCCCTATACCCCAGCTGTCAATCGAACCATCTCGGACCTCCATCCGCCGCCCGAGTCGCCGGAAAAGGTAGCGCGAATACCCCTTCGAGACTAAGTCATTTTCAGTTCTTGCGTTTTTCCGGGGTTGGCTCCGTTCGATTTTCGGGTCGAACGGAGCCAAACCATTCACTCCCGTATATGTCCCCGCGCTTGTTACGTCCCCCTTGAGTGATTGTGTGTTTTGGTTTCGCTCGAAATGCCCCGGTTTGACGCTCTTTGCGACGCACGTAAGGTGTTCGACGAAATGCCGAGGGTGGTTCAAACCCCCGACTTTGCAGCCGTTTTTTAACTTCTTCTTGCATGCTCTATGTCATTGGTTGGGTTCGATATGTTCTACATGTGTAATACTACGCATATATCTTACTTTGGCTCCTGGTTGGGTACTGTCGTCGAAATATGGAGGCGAGAACAAGCCTTGTTGGTCTGACCAAAAGTCTGAAATTTTGTGAAATTCTGGCTAAGTGTTGGAACCAGTCCAACTTGCCTGTTTCGGGCTCGATTTTCTTTGTCTTTCCGTAAGTTTTTTCACTCTTTTTTGGTTCTTCGTGTTCCTTGTGTGTAGTAGAGCACGTGAATGTGCCCTTTTGCCTTCGGTTCGATCCATGGCAGAAGTTATGAGAGTCGAAACGCCCTCTGTTGACCAGGGTGGCGCCTGTTTTGAGTAAAAAACAGTTCAAACCCCCGACTTCCGGGGTGCGTTTCTCTCTTGTCTTGCATGATTTAAGGGTGATTCTTGTTCAGGGGCATTCACCACATGTAGATCTTCGTACTCATATGTGGTTTTTATGTTGGTTGCGAGCGGATTGTGAGAAAAGTGCTCACGAACTTGTTCCCCCAGAACTGTTTTTTTTTGAACGAAAATTTTCTAAGTGTTGGGAACAATTCAAACCTCTCATTTTGGAGTCATTTTTTTTATTTTGAGCTTTTGAGGTTGTTGTTTGATTGAACACACTCTCCGTGTGTAGCTCTTCGCATTGGTGCCTTGATCATGGCTTGATTCCTTCTACAGATCGAGTTATGATTTTTAAAAGTCGCCTCAGTGAGAAGTTTTAAGCTTTTTCCAGATCTGGAACTGCGATGAGCCATTTTCATGACTTTGGTACGGAGCGTTCGCTCAATATTTTTGGGATTTGTAAATTGTTTTTGAAACCTTGTTTGACCTAGTTTCATTTGACATAAACGGATTTCAATAATGGCATCTGAGCGCAAAGATAATCACCCCCGAACATGCCTCAATGAGCTGCAGAGTTAGAGGCCTCACCTTCGGCTAAGTATTGCATTGCGGCTAGCCGTTTTCCCGACACCGTTTTGATGCGCTTGCTTGGTCAATTCTTGAGTTCTTGGCTATTTTGGAAACTAGATCGTACCTAGTTTCATGAGGTATGGTCGGTTCTCCTTGAGCAGATTTGTATTTCAAGAAAATTTCTATTGAAAACGCCTTGAGGGGCTGGTGCTAAAAGGGTGGAATTTTTTCTAAGTGTTGATTAGCGACTGGCCGTCTTCCTGACGTCATTTCGAGGTGTTTGTTGGGTCAATTCATGAGTGGTCGGTCATTTTACAAACTAGATCACACCTAATTTCCGTGGTATGATCAGTTTCCTCTAATTGCATCTGAGCATAGAGTTAATTATCAGAGAAAACCCTTCGCGATCAACTTCTCGGGCGGAAAAATTTTCGGAAAATGAGTCGAAACTTCGATTTTAAGCAAAAAATAAAAGGGTCCGTTATTTGCACTTTTGGAGCAATTGGGCTTAGATTCGCCTTGGAGGGAGGCCGATGTCCATTCCGGTCTAATTTTTGTTCACCCGATCTCGGGTTTCGTCGGGTTTAGTGTATTTCTCGGCCTTGTACCTAAATACCCGAGGGCCGCGGGTTTGTTTACCGCTCTAGCGTAAATTTCCTTTGTATTTTCTCTCTGTCCTTTGAGTGCTTTGGATGATTTTTTCATAAAAAATTAGTGTGCCATGAAACAAATCCTCGAAAGACCATTCTGTATGAACACTTAGCGACTGAGAAAAACATGATTAGGAGTAAAACTTGAAAAAAAAAAAAAAACCTTGCGTGATCATTTTAGGTAACGATCAATTTTGGACGGTAACCGAAAGGACTCTAGTACAAGACTAGGGTAACCAAATCCCCGGCCTTAGAATCTCTGGTTGCGTAGGATCGAGTGACTCCTCCCAATCACTCGATGAGGTATCCGGTCTACCTCCCCAAAAAGACCGGTGGCGACTCCAATTGCATGCACACATAGCACATGCCATCCGACCACACCAAGGTCGAAACCGACAATTCCCGTCGTGATTTGGTATGGGCCTGGGAGGGCCCGCGCCAAGCGCCCGACTTCGAGGTCTCTTGGCAATCCATTCACCCGATCATCCGATCACCGCGGATTGGGTCGCGACAGCTGGCGACTCCGCTGGGGACATTAAGAGGATTTAAGCCGTAGTAAGCCAGATTGAACGTTACCTAATTTGATCTACATTTTGTAGCGCGTGTCAAAGTCGCGAGGGAAGCACGGTGAGTCGCTAACTCGTGTTAAATGGTCTTGCAGAAAGGGGTTATAAGGGGAGGCGTGTGTGTTAACTATTTTTCCCTACAGGTGAGGTTCGGATGTATGTTGTATGAATGGTTATATTGAAGCGCTGATTGTTAAATTTAAATGCATGTTTATCGCTTAAGCACGACACCTAATGCACACACAACCGCGCCTAAAACCCCGGGCGCATCTGTAGGAAACCAATAGAAGGATTTGGGAATGGAATCTCCGTAAAGAGAAACATGGGGTAATCCACTTCTCAATTCCGCTCACTTCGAGCTATGGAATGGGTGCCAATGCAATGATAGTTGTGCAATGGAATCAACCCTTTCTAGAACTCGGAGTGGGAGCCTTGGCACCATAGGTACCTCACCTTTTAGAGGTCAAAACCTCACAAGTTTACATGCGCATGATCTATGTGATTGACCATACTCCCTTTGAACGGTTTGTAAGTCTCGTTCCATCTTACAATCTCAATTATATGCAATTTTCCTCAAAAGTAAGTGGTGATTAACATAAATTCCCCTCGTTAGGATTTAGAAAATGGATCCACCTGAACTCAAGATCGCGCACTTCCCTCGAGCGATAATTGACATGTGGGAGCGTCTTCCGCCCGTTCACAAGATTTACGTGGAGAAGAAGATAGGATACCTTACTTCCCTGATCCACTTGGGGGCGAGGATTCCCATGATTAAAGCACTATCACACTTCTGGAATCTCGAATCCTCTTCCTTCGTGATAGGTCAATGTGAGCTCACTCCTACCCTTGAAGAATACGATACCATGATAGGTCCCGTAGGTACCTTTGGCTTAGGCACTCCTCCACTGGAAGTCAATTCCGTATCACTTCTTAGCCAATTCTTGAAAGTCAATTCCACTCTTATCAGGAACATCCTCAAGGGAAACACTAACGCCATTCCTATAACTTTCCTGGAGGAACTATTCCTTGGGTTACCCATCGAGTCGGGAGCCCAGATCCCTAGGGTCTTCATCTTAGCTTTCTTCGGATTCGTCATTTTTCCATACACAAATAAGAGCATGACCCCTTCTATAGTTCACGTCGTCCTCCAAGTGTGTAGTGGTAAGAAGTTCTCCCACCTGATCCTTGGAGAAACTTTCATATCCCTATCAAGATTCAAGAAGTCGGGTAAGGGGACTCTTAGAGCATCTATAGGCTTCCTCCAAGTCTGGATGATATCCCACATTAGGGAATTTGCTACTGATATGCAAATCACCCAAATAGGTTCCTCTTCTCACCCTTTACTTCAATTCGTTGAGAAGAACAAACTCTTCCCTTCTTGGGCATTCTCTAGGTGGTTCAACTATCTCAAAGCTCTCATCCCCATTCGCATTCAGTGGTATGCCAAGTGGCTTGTGTGTCCCAATCCTTGCCTAGCTGATGGATTTGACAACCTCATCCCATTATTGGGATTGACGGGAATTACGTTATACCACCCTTTGAGGGTAATCCGTCAATTCCGTGCCATCCAACAAATCCCTCCTCCTCTCGATCCCAATCCCCTCGCATTGAACTATCACGAAGAGGTTGCTGAAGGACGAAAAGCACAACTGGACAGGATGATTTGCAACATAGTTCACACCTGGCGTGACTACCGTAAGACAACCATCGCCATGGTAGACAGGTCCGAGCTTGAGGGAGATGAGAAAGAGCATCATGCCTCCGAGGACTACATATGCAACGCTCTGAGAACTTTGCCCCAGGTGGTCATCCCCAATTTGCCCTCCAAGTTGACTCTCCAAGAGATCCTAGCCGAGAAAGCCGCCCAAGAGAGAGATGATGCAATCCGTAAAGCCGAGGCATTGGGTCGACAGAACAAGCGCCTCCGCCAGACCGTCCTACCCAATGAGGATTAGGCACTATATTCCATTAGATTCTCCTTTGGTTGTATGAGCTTTCAATTTTTGTGTAATAAAGATTCCTTCTCTCCGTAGGGTGATGTATAGGGATCTTTTTCTTTAATGTAACGAAGGTGGTGTCTTGTCACGTCTTGTGAAAATCTAATGGAATATGCGAGGGGCATTTTAAGTAATCACCACTTATTCCACTTTAATTGTATAATTTCTTACGAAGAAATCTGGTGGAGGAGATGGCTCGCGCGATCGATCAAATCAGAGGAGCGCCTCTCACTGCTATTTCGTCGGAAGAAAATATAAAATTGAAGTGGTTTTATACGTGCTTAAAATCATCAAGGCTAACTAGATTTTCCATCTATGACCCAGGTGATTCTCAATCACGAGGAGGCGAATTCGTACCCGTCTACAAGCTCGCATGGAGCAGGAAGAGATAGGCACCCGCATTGGCAACCTAGAGGCTCAAATGGGGCAGATGGCTGCCATGATGACTGAGATGAAAGCCATGATGACTGCTGCACACGCAAGGCCTGCTGCACCGATAGACCTGAACCAGACTGCCCATTCGAACACGCCCACTGCCTCCGATGTTAGTGGGTCTTCTGGTGCCGACCCGATAACGAACGTGGATCAAGTCCCGAACGCTGAAGCACCGCCAAGGGTAGTGCCGGTTGTGGTCGACTCGGAGGAGAAACAGAAGGAGAAACCTGTAGCAAGATTTGAAGAGGGGGTCAAGCGGATAGCCAAGATCGAGGAATGCCTGACCAGCCAAGGCTATGAGTTGTCTAGGTTTGATAGAGTCACTCCGTTTGCCAAAATCGAAGTTCCTGCGGATTATAAAGAGCCCGAATTCTCAAGAAAGTATAACGGGACTGGATGCCCCAAGACCCACTTGAAGTACTACTTGTACAAGATGGCCAAGTACTCCGACAACATCCCACTCCTGATCAACACGTTTCAGGAGAGCCTGGTGGGTGCTGCATTGTCATGGCTCATTGAACTCGATGTTCAGAAATTCGACGATTGGGATGAGTTCGCGGATGAATTCCTACGTCAATATAAGTTCAATACCACGACCGCCCCTACAAGAGAGGATTTGCTCAGAACGACGAAAGGGAAGAGCGAAACAGTGCGTCTATACGCCCAAAGGTGGAGGGCCTTGGCAACCCAAGTTAAACCACCAATCCCTGAAGAGGAGTTAGTAGACATTTTTCTCAAGGCATTACCGTACGAGTTCTTCGACAAGCTGAACACCTCCGGTTGTCAAACCTTTGCTCACTTGATTAAGGTGGCGGAAAGACACGAGTGGGCAATGAGAGAAAGGCGAGTACCCGAGGCTGGTTTTAGGCGACAATACCCAGTAAAGAAGGAGCGAGAACAGAATGCCGAGGTCGCATTTGTGTCTAATCCCCCTAAGCCGAAGAAATTTGAAAATTCCATCTCGGCTCAAGGGAGTAACTCTTGGACAGCGCAGAAGGTTTATGAACCAAAAAAGAGGCCATCACCTACGACCTTTACTCCACTCCCTCTCCCCATGTCCAAATTACTTCCCAGACTTTTGGAGGGAAGGTTGGTGGCGAAAAGGCCACCAAGGGCAAATCCACCGAGGTACCCTGGTTTTGACGAGACGCAAAGTTGCGAATACCATATGGGAGAAAAGGGCCACAACACCGACAATTGTCGGATCCTGCAATACGACATCCAAGCCCTCATTGATGGTAACCTCCTTGCATTCGATCGGTTGCCACCAAACGTTCAACAGAATCCGCTCCCGGAGCATGGCGGAGTGCATGCCACATTCTCATACGAGCATTCGATTGAGGATACAGAAGTATTGACTGAAGACGAAGAGGAGCTAGACAAAGAAGACCTCAGACAAGAAAGGATATGCCATGCTGACATACGCTTCATTGAAGAAGCCAAGAAGCAAAGCGAGGTGTGAATACGTTGGGCCGAGACGTGAGAGGCTACAATTTCGAGGTGCTCCATTCCCTCCCCTTGTTTCTTTGGCAAACGTGAAGATATCGTGCCCGAGGGAGGAAGTGGCACGGATGACCCTGAGGAGAACGGTCCCACCGGGATCATTGATGAAGTCATCCAGACTGATAACTTGAATAGCGAGGAAAGACGGGGGTTTTCGCGATAGACCTCACTATCGGGGAAGCACATCAGAATCACA
>JAGVVM010002972.1:0-29791 GCA_019149425.1 Psidium friedrichsthalianum
CAACAAATCTATTCAAAAAGATTTTACGCTTTTTGATAATTTTTTCGCATACTTGGATTACCTCCGAGACTCCCCTGACCTCCCACGCACTATGCAAGAGTTAACTTGGCCAAATTTTTTTTTTTCCAGAAGTTAATAATGCATATGGTGATTGAAATGTTCGATAGCAGATCCATCAAACTTCATTCGAATCACGGTGCCATTTATCCAAACTGTTCGAGAAGATCACCTCACCTAGTCCTTAGGGAAGCGTTGTCAGCCAGTCCATGCTCCTCTTTCGCTCACTCTACAATTTGCAGACATTTCACCACGTATCCACTGTACAAAATGTGATTCGTTACCTAAATTATGCCTTGTTTGATTTTCCAAAATACTAATTATACATTTCACGAGAAAACAATAATAATGCACTGAAATCACAAAAAATCCTTTATTTGATTGCTTTTAACAAGTGGCTTCGACGGCGGTTTTTTAGCAAAACGTGTATACAATTTTCGTTTTGGATAGCAACATATATAATTAGAATGGTAGGATTCTACTGCAAAGTATTAGATATTTTTATAAATAGAATAACAGTCACAGTGTTTAATAAAGAATCGACCAACTGACCAACTTTGATCCAATTCATGGAGTTTGTCATTTGCGGGAGTGAGTAAATTGGACCATGGTGATCGGTTTTCGTATTGAGGGCGGCGGTCCTGTTCGAGGTTCTTAGAATAGAACCATAACTGGGCAGTCCGGTTTTCGATTCAGGAGCCCAAGACAAAGATCGGTGGAATTTTTAAAAAGTAATCCTAAATTTAATGTATAGTATATACAACAGAATTCGTGACAAGAATGGTGCTGTTTTTTTTTTGGCTGTCCTAATGCTACTAATCTCACCGTTCCGTTCGTAAAAGCGCAATCTTTTTTCATCAATCGAATTGAAAAAAAAATATTAAGGAAAGAACCGAAACAAAAAACATCGCTTGATTTTTTTTTTTTATCCAGCTGCAACGCAAAACAAGACATGTTGCAGTATTTTGGTTCAATGGAATCGGATTGGGAACCGAATATCCCCAGTGATTTGTGCGGGAAGAAGTGGGAAAAAATGCAATTGGATAAGTGAAAAACAGTTGGCGAAACTCGCTCATTGCCGTTGCCCTTCCCGCGCTCACTAGCTAACTTCTTCTTCTTCTTCTTCTTCTTCATGTCGCCATGTCCTCTTGTCTCCTCACAAACTCCACAACTCTCCTCCTCTCTCTACCCTACAAACTCCACCTCAACCCTAATCCAACGCTCCGATCGACGCACCTCCATTCGCCGTTACCGCCCCTCGCGGAACCCTAGCCGTCGCCAATTCAATCAAACCCTCAGGCCTTCCCTTTCCCAAGCCCTTCCCCCTTCGGTCCCTCAGGCCCTACCTCCTCTCCCAGTCCAGGTCCATCCTCCTCGGCTGGCTCTGCGGCGCGGTCTCTGTGCTCTCTCTCTCGAAGCTCGTCCCCCGAGTCGGCAAATTCTCCGCCGACTTTGCTGGCGCCGATGTGTGTGAAATTGAGGGGCGAGGGCTTTGTGCTGGGGGTTTTGGTGCTAGCTCGGGTCGTGTCGAGCTACCTGCAGCATGCATTGCTGTGGGACGCTGCGCTGAACGCCGTGTATAGGGTTCGCGTGGATGCGTTCGAGAGGGGTTCTGGAGCGGGATTTGGGTTCTTCGAAGGCAGGGGTGGGGTTTCTGCTGGGGACATTGCGTATCGGATCACGGCTGAGGCTTCTGATGTAGCCAACACGATTTTGCTCTTCTCAATGTAAGTAATGCCGTGGTCCTAGTACTTGCTTGATAACTTTCATCTATATGTGTAAGGGAATGAGTAGGTTGGGGGCTAGATTTTGGTTAGGACCGATAGGTGACCGCCATTTGTATATTGAATTGAGAAACTGTAAGGTTTTGGTTAACTCAAACAAAGCGGTAGAGAATTGGTGTGGTTGGTGTGGTTTTCTTTTTGTGCTCCCCAAGATGAATATGAGTCGCTATTGATAAAATAATGCAAATGTAATTTGAAAATGGCGAAGGTTGATGATTTATTTGTTTTGTTGCTTTCCTTTTCTCGTTTTAGACCATAGTACCCAGCACACTGCAGCTCTCTGCAATGGCAATGCAAATGTTGACTATCAGCCCTGCCCTCTCTCTTCTTTCTGCTGTGGTGGGTGAGAATTTTTTTGTTCACTTTCTAATTTTGCACTTGCCAAATTTGTACTAGATTAATTGTCTTCTTTTGTTGTAGGTAATTTCATGCATGGCTCTCGTAATGCCTTCTAGGACAAAGGCTGCGCAAGATATCTAAGGAGGCAAATCTCAGCATGCTGCTCTCTCTGCCTTCTTGAACGAGGTACCCTGACGGCATAACTAAAATTCCGCATGTGACGAACCTAAAGAACGCCAAGAAGTAAAAACTATTTTTGTCTATTGTGAGAGTGAAATACTTAGAATAATTCGGCATAATTGTTGCCTTTTTGTGAATACTGCTTCTAGTGTAGAAGGGGAAAGGCTTCTTTGTTAAGTTTAAATTTGATTTTTTTATCACTTAGAAGTAAAGGAACAACAGAGAATTGCAAGAAAAGATAAGACTTTTTTTTGTTTGGCTACTCGTTAGCAACATGAAGATTTGTATGAGGGCAGTCAGCTACTTGGTGCATCTAGTTGCAAGTGTTGTTTGAACTCCTTGTGTGCTGCCATGTTTTTAGTGATGATGCTAACTAGCTATTACACTTACCATGCTTGTGGCTCAGGTTCTCCCTGCTATTCTTTTCGTGAAAGCAAACAATGCGGAACCATGTGAGATTGCTAGATTCAAAAGGCTTGCTCATGTCGATCTCACTGAACATTTGAAAAAAAGGAAAATGAAGGCCCTCATTCCTCAGATTATACAGTCAATTTATATTGGAGCTTTATTCATTTTTGTGCTGGGTCTCTGTTACTGTCAAAGGGCTCTTTTGATGGTTGTAGCATGGTTTCTTTCGTCACATCATTGGTTCTCATAATTGAGCCAATCCAGGTGAGATATTAGAAACAAGCCACTCATATGCTCGTTTCATTTTTAATTTATGTGGTTCACACAGTTATCATGTTTACATATTCCATGCTTCTATTAGAAGTTCTCATAACCTCATTATTTGTGAAGAAGTGATCTTCCAGCTTTATTTTCTGCATCAATATTTCATGATCACAAATATCTGTGCATCACTTGTCATTGCTCTGTGTACCCCCATTAAATTAATTTTATCTATTGGTGTTATCTCTGCTGAAGTGCTGTTCAACCTTTTAGCAGCTATCCTAAGCTATCAATCTGAAAATAAAGAATACCACAGGATGTTGGAAAAGCATACAATGAACTGAAGCAAGGAGAACCAGCTATTGAGCGCTTGTTTGAGTTGGGAAGCTTCAAAGCCAAGGTACATTCTGGGGTTTGCAAGTGATACTTTGATCTTAGTAACTGAAAACTTTAGGAAGTAGAGGGAGAGTAAGATTCTGGAGCACACAATGGAATAGTTATGCTTCTCATTGGTTTTAGTATTTTGTAAGTGCGTTTTCACATCAGGCCAGCTGGAAATCCTGGCAATAGCTTCATCTGAATAGCTTTTGTCTTGAAAGCTGGGATAAGGTGCATATGCTTCAATAATATCATGCGTGTTTGATCTATTGTGTTTATTTAGAGAAATGTCTGATCTCTTTTGTGGAATGTGCCCCTTCTCTTTTGATAAATAGTAATTTTAGGCACAATCAAGCTCACAAGGCATAGTACATGGGAACTCATTTTCGAAAGGCTCTGTAAAATTAATCTTCAACTCATGGATTGTCTGAACTCCCTGAAAATCCTCATTGTAAACATTTTTAGTTAATGCAATCTGGCATGTGCTTTCCTTATTCTTACAAGTGATGTGATTTGGCCAATAATAGAGAATTTTTCAATAGCTGGAGAAAAAGCATTGATGCAGTAGTCATAATTTGTTTGAGGGCACAAACATGGGAATCTCCTCCTTGTGAATCTAGGAAAAAGTTTATATGCATTGATTGCACAATTGAACTAGCTTTTACTTCTGAATAAGGCAAGTAATAAGCCTTGGTAACATTATAAACATTTGAAATTCCTTTTGCAGAATTTTGTGGTTGGCAATATCTTCACGTTTCTAATTCTCCTTTGCCATTTTTTCCCCTTTGGTGTGCTCAAACGATGTCTAATTATTTACCCTGTGAATTTGGAGAACAGGTCATGGAGAAACCAGATGCAATCCATCTAGATAATGTGGCTGGAGAATTGAAATTTTGTCATGTCTCTTTTCGCTATAGTGACAATATGCCGCTTATTTTAGATAGGCTGGACCTCCACATCAAGGCTGGAGAGACAGTTGCCCTTGTTGGTCCCTCTGGTGGAGGAAAGACAACCCTTGTGAAACTGCTTCTTCGCTTCTATGATCCTTCGTCTGGTTGGCCACTACTTTAGATGAAGATCTATCTATGTTGACCAAGTGAATGTTTGACGACGAGCTGTGTTCTTAATTATAATCCTTTTTATCACTCTATGAAATCTTATTCAGTTTTCGTGTTGACAGGTTGTATTTGTGTAGACAACTACAATATACAGAACATTCAGTTGGAATCATTGAGGAGGCGTATTTGTCTAGTTTCTCAAGATATTGTAAGCAACTGTTGATAGAAGACAGTGTCTAAGTTCACATAAATTAGTCTTCTACTGTTGTACTGGAGCTTCCACAGTTTGCACTTGATAATACCCGCTTCTCTGCAAGTGAAGTGGAGAGGATATTCCTCTGCATGCCCCTTTTTTAAAAAAGATTGTGAGCATCAAGGATATGAGGACTGTTACAGGGAGTTAGTCAGATGAAAAATGGTCTATTTCTTGGAAACCTGACATAAAGTTGTCTAGCTCCATAGAGTAGTGCTGGCTACTTTATTGATATGACTATAGATATGTTCTGGTCCCTTTTGACTCTTTGTTGTTTATATATATATATATATATATATATATATATATATATATATATATATATATATATGTAGATGTATGTGTGTATGTGTTTTTAGTTGTCTCTATCTTAAGGATGGCAAACTTGACTACCTTTCACACATGTTCTAGTCTCTTTTCTCAGGAACCGTTGCCGAAAATATTGGGTACAGGGATTTGATGAATAATATAGACATGGATAGAGTCAAGCTTGCAGGACAACTTGCAAATGCTGATGAGTTCATTAAAAAGCTTCCCGAGGGTTATAACACAAATATTGGACCTAGGGGATCAGCTCTGAGTGGTGGTCAGAAGCAAAGGTGATGCTCACATCGACAAGCCACCTCTATTGTTGAACTAAATGACTGGCAACAGGAATGTAGCTTATTGCATCATGGAAAATTGAAAGAAATCAGTAAAAGAGTCTAAGCTGTCAAGTTTCATTAGCTTTCCCTCATTTTACGTGCAGATTGGCGATAGCAAGGGCAGTCTATCAGGACCCCTCCATATTGATCTTAGATGAAGCAACTTCTGCATTGGATAGCAGGTCCGAGCTATTGGTGAGACAAGCCCTGCAACGGTTGATGGAAAGTCGTACTGTGAGTACTATGGCTTTTCTAATTAATATTATTGCAAGTTTTTCTCTTCATAGGGATGTACCTGAATGTTTTCAGATTATCAAAGACATTTGCCAAGTATGTCACCATTGTTATCCTAGGCTTCATAGAATTTATACAACATGCTTGTTTATGAGATTCCTGCTTGTCTGGTATTTAGTCAAGTTGAGATGATTTTTGAAGCTGGACAATGTATTACTTTCCTTTTGTCAAAACTCCAGTTGTAGGTACAATGCATACTGCACATTAAGGTCCATATAAAAAGTGGGACCTCAATATCTATTCTTACTTGATTTGGTTGGTGAACAGTAACCAGTGTTCAATGCTATATGAGGTCCCTTTATCGGCTTTGCTACAGAAAGAGTCCAGCCTGTTGTCTACTAAACTTCTGATCACATCTGTGAACAAAAGCATGTCTGAGCTGTAAATAAATCATAAGGATATGTGCGCTAAAAGTTCTAAAACTTGTCACGAAAGCGCAATTGAGTCCTAAAACTTGTCACGAAAGCGCAATTGAGTCCTAAAACTTGTCAAATTATTGCAATGAAATCTCTTTTGTTAACTCCATCCAATTTGGCTAATGAAAAATGCTGACGTTGATTTTTTTTTCCCTATCCCATGTGGCACTGACGTGGCCAAAACAATGTCGTTTTGGTCCAAATAAGAATTTGTTGGTAAAATTTTATTTAAATTATATTAAAGTAAGCAAAAAAAAATCTTCTTTTTTTTATAAATAATTTTTAATTGTGCTTATTTTGATGATAATTTAAATAAAATTTATATTAAATATTCATATTTTTCCCAAAACAGCATAGTATTGACCTTATGTTTCATGTTATTGCCACATTAGCGCCATGTAGGATATAAAAATGAAAAAAAAAGCCACGTCAGCATTTTTTGTTGGCTAAATTGGTCGAAATTAACGGAAGGACTCGATTATACCAATTTAACAAAATTTAGGACTCAATTGCACTTTCGTGACAATTTTAAGGGCTTCCAATGTACTCCTCCCTAAATCATATTGAGGGTATAGCCTCGCAGAGATGGGTTCCATTAATGAGTCCTTAAAATGTGTAATCATGTCAGTGGAAGCCCAGTATCCCTTAGGAAAGTGGCTCAGGTGGCTTGATTGAATTGTCTAGTTAACTTGGAATTTGGAAAACCTTAGGCAATTTCATTCTAATGGCCCAGAGTTGTTACAGTTGTAGATGGTTGGGTTGGCCAACGAGCTTTCATACTGGCAAATGGTAAAGATGCATTGTCGACATGGTAGTCTTAGTAGCTAATGGAGATCTTTCTCATCAAGTTCTCACTTCCTGCTTGATGGTGATTAGAGAGAAGATAATTCCTGAGATCATCATACCTTTTTGCATGGTAGAGAAGACTAGGCACCTGATCATTCCAAAGGTCAAAACCCACCACAATAATATTATGTTATCTGCTCCATTTGTCTTCTCGCAAAACATGCCCTTTCTTCCCATTCGGGGGTTCATGTTGGTGTCGACCAATTCTCGCCAATAACTTCAGGACCAAGCTTCAAGGATACGTCTTCCCACCCCCTAATAATAAGAATGGTAAAAAAAAATGAATAAGATCATTTCTGTTAATTTAGGCATAAAAATTTTCTTTGTTCTTGGTGTTGGTTTCCCTTCAGCTTGTCAAAGTTTCATTCCTTTTCTGTGGTGATATACCCATGCACTAATTCAGTTTAATGTGAACACTTTGTAGGTGTTGGTGATTGCTCATCGCCTGGAAACAGTTCTCATGGCTAACAGAATATTCACTCTAAATGATGGGAGGCTACAAGAGCTGACTCGATCATCTCTTTTGGGTCGCCCAAACTCTCTAGAATCAGAAGGTCTCGTGATATAATGAAATTTTCTGGCCAGCAACTATGAAGGTGCGCGGAAATGGTATTGCTGGCATCATCATTTGCGTTCGGCAAAGATGATGTTGTTCTTGTTGGTTGGTAGAAGAAGATGGATGATTTCTTCTGGCAAAGCCGACTGAAAAGATATAGCACAGGCATATCGGCATTGAGTTATGCTGCATGAAATGGAAGTAGTGTAGCCACGTTATACAAAGCACATGAATTGTTTTATTCTTGATTTTCCTTTCCCACAGAAAAAAGGTGTACTACTCGAAATGTTCCGAGTTGCTCTGTTGAAGTTCACATGACATCATATTCATGCCTATGTGAAAGTAATTGTACAGACTTGTACTCGATTTAGCTTCGCACCATCATCTTCATTGGAAGATTAGAGGATCCCAGACATCTGCTACACGGGTTAACATTCTGAAAGCGTGAGCTTTGCTGAACCTTGGGGCATTTTTCTACAAGAGTAACCTTTTGCGGTTGACAATCATATACGGCTATCCTTTTTCGACTGACAATCTCCATGGTAATTGATAGTGCTAAAGCTAAGGTAGTTTACCAAGTAAAAATGAAATATCTGTACTTTCTGCTGACACGGCGGTTTAATGTCGCGGTTGTGTTAGCGGCCTTGTTTCCCTTTTTATTAAGAGAGAAACACAAGTAACAGAAGAGAGGGGAGCCCTCTAATCCCCAAGTTATGCCTCGAACTCTCTGATGTAGTACATGAATAAGAAGGTGCTTATTGCTCGCTCACTTCTACTGAAGGAGCCCGATGGTTGAGCAGTTTGGCTGGCCTATGATGAAGAACTTAGTTGATGAGAACGGACGGTCTAGCCACACTTGCCTGCTTTCCTGATTCTTGAAGATCTCCTTTGGGATGAACACTATTCAGTTGTCAGCCGCAAACCCACATTACAAATCGAACATGGCTTTAGCATTAGACATCAATTATATATATGGTAAGCTTTTTGGAACCCTAGCTTTGGGGTTTCCCTGAATTAGCTGTTCCTCACATTTTTCATTCCATTGAGTGGCCAGAAAGAAAGAGCTTTGCTCAGTTTGCCTTCCTATGCTGACAAATGCCTCTTTTCTCTTCGTCTGAAGTCTACATCAAAAAAGAGCCAGAGAAGAATTCGTGGAAAGGGGGGGGGTCTCTCTTTCATCAGAAGAGGAAGTGTCGGCGCGCACTGTTGTCCATCCGCGGACACAGCAACGGAAAGCGATTCGATGGCAACTTGAAGCCACTTTCCGGGTTCTTGGACAGCAGAGACTATGAGTAGGATTACCGGCCGCCTTTATCCTACTCATAGTCTTTATTTTTCTGACTATAAATTGGGCACTACCCAACCTAATACAAGTCACTTTTGGCTTTTTCAGCTTGTCAACGAAGCACTTGCGCTTTCTGACTTCCTCGTCTTGCTTCCTTTACGACCACTCGCCCCACGATTTCCTGGCCAATGTCGGAGCCGCACGAAGACACCAACATGAAAGGAGTTTTCGCCGTGACTCGTGAGATGTCTCACCCGAACGAATTAGTCGGTAATAGTAATGTTAGAAAAAGCTAGGGACGATACGACTACAAATTAATTTCAAAGCC
Organism: Psidium friedrichsthalianum; assembly: GCA_019149425.1. Lineage (NCBI taxonomy): Eukaryota > Viridiplantae > Streptophyta > Magnoliopsida > Myrtales > Myrtaceae > Psidium > Psidium friedrichsthalianum. The sequence goes on from JAGVVM010002972.1 coordinate 9,088, forward strand.
CTCGAATGAAGGCAGTCAATGGATCCATATCCGAACAGGACCTTGACTTTGAATCTAGACAATTTACCGCGTGATTTGCACGGCCTGGGAAGGGGAGAGTGGCCGAGTGGTCAACAGCACTGGTTTGAAGATGCTTGACTAATCGGAGATAGTACCTGAATAATGGTCTTTCTAGGAATTGAGAATTGAGGAGTCGCCCCTTGCTTTGTCTCAGTTTTATGACTTCCACTTTCCACACGGAAGGGCGAGTTGCTAATGTTTGAGCTGATTGAAGTCGCTTGGTTTAGTCAAGTAAGCTCTTCCAACCCTTTCCTCCTATTGGAGTTTCTTGGCACTCAAGGTTGAGTTCGAAGAATGAGGTGCAAGGTTATGGCTAAGGCAAGGTAATGAAAATGGATCGGATTGCAAATCTTGCAATGAGGGTTCAACCGACCCGGACCCGTCCTTGGCCTTGGGGTGTGGCCAGCAGCACAGAACTTGAATTAATCAAATGGCATAGGAGGGCTTTCCTGGTTAGCAATGCACAGGCAAACGTTCTGCAACTTCCCAACCACAGAAATGCAACATTGAGATGAAAAAAAATTGGGAAGCCCCTCAGAACAGTAAGCAGTTACATTGAGAACGGTTACTGGGAAATAAACAAACTTCCATATTGAAGGAGCCTGTAGAGATGAACATAATCTCTTGCAAGCCGAAAGGTCGGTACATCAGATAGATTATACGGAAAGAATCTGCAATCGAAACGATTAGCAAAACAGGAGGTGACTCCTCAAGAACACACTTCATCAGAACCAACCCCCACAACACTTCCCACGCCCTAGTTCTTCAGTCTTTACATCAGTTGGAACAAACTCAGAAAACCAAGAAAAGAGGGAAAAAAAAAACCCAAAAACATAATTAGCTATATGAATCCAATCCAAGCTCAAATCAACAGCAAATGGGGCAATGAATCAACCCATTCTCATTGCACTCGCCGCACTTGATGACCTTCTTCTCTTCCTCATCAAAGACCTTGCAACTCCCACTGCACTCCATGCACATCACAAACCTCACTCCTCCACACCCTTCACAGCAACCCAGCGAAGTCCTCGGGATGCCGTCGAGCAAAATCCCCAGTTTTCCCTCCTCCTCCAGCTTCACTACCTCATCAGCTCCTCCGATCAGCTTCCCCTTCACAAACACCAACGGCACCTTTACCTCCTTCGACCCCGTCAGCTTCCTCAGCTCCTCCTTGTAGCCCGAGTCCATGGACACGTCTCTCTCCTGCATCTGAACGCAGTGCGACTCCATCGCCGACCTCACGGCATTGCAGTCCTCGAACGTCTTCCGGATGCCTCTCAGTGTGGTGGTGTATATGACCACCACATTGTCTCCACCGGGCGGGCATTTTTGGTGAAACGCACGGAGGACAGAGTCGGGGTCCTTAAAGTTTCTCTTTTTCCTGATCTTGGCTGATGGTGAAATCATCTTCTTGATCTGCTCTTCGCCTTGAGACAGCTCTTTCTCGTACGAATCCAGCAGCTCCGGATCGAACAGAGGGCCCAAACTCCGCCGGGACGAGACCCCGTGATCACTCCCGAAGCTGTTCCTCTTCCCTCCAAATGGAATCCCAACGGTCGATATTCTCAGACTCTTTGCCTCTTTGCACGAACTCTCCAACGACTTGTTTGATCTCGAGGCCTGTTTCGGGGTGGCATCCGATCTCCCCGTGACCCGGTTCGACCAATTTCCTGCGCTCCCCTTGTTTTCCTTGCCTCCATAAGTGTTTGCCTTCCTCGGAGAGCCAATCTGGTTCATGAACTTGAGCGGAGTCTTCGAGTCGATGCTCGCGACACCTCGGAGCAATCCCCGTGGCCTCGGGCTCGGAGTCTTCCTGTTCTGGTTCGCCGGCGCCGGTGCTCCGTCCTCAAGCCCTTCCATGAGCTCCCACGCATTGATGACTTCAGGGGGTTCCTCCCCGCGAGCCGGCGACCCACCCTTCAATCTCTTGCTCTGTACGGTGACTTCTCGTTGCTGCGGGGGCGGCGGCGGCGGCGACGGCAACAGTCGGTCGTCGCTGTCCAGTCTGAGGGCTCCGTAAGTGCTGGAGGTGAGAGAGACGACATGGTTGGGCACGTGGACAGGGTGGGTCGTGTGGCCGCCATTGTTGAAGACTACCTGACGATGACGATGACGAAGATGATGCTCACGATCTTCGCGTTCCCGTTCTTTCCTGACATGCTTGGAAGAGACACAGCCCATTGCTCGGTGCTATCTTCTCTCTGTAATTTTTCTGCGGCTTCGGGTTTGTGAGTGGGTTTTGTTCGGGTTTTTTTTTTTTTTTTTGGGGTGGGGAAGTGTTGGCATGGTAACCGTTGGCCTGTCTGAAAACGGGTCCCAACGGTCGAAAATTCGAATGTAACCGTAGATTAAATGAAATGTAAACAGTACACACGAGCACGATGAAAAGTGTTTGTTTTGTCGGAAGCACCGTGGTGTTTACTTCGCAGCCCCACAACTTTTGGAAATTAGCTTTTGTCCCTCGTTTTGGCGACAATTGTTTACCCATTTGACTTCCCTTCTTCAAAATACGAAAACTGACACAAATTAACCTAATATATAATGTAGTTCATTAATCTTTATTTTATTCGATGTAATCCATGAACTTTAGTCCACTATGCAGTGTAATTACTGAACTTTTAATTTATTCAATGTGGTTCATAAACTTCTATTATATGTTCAAACTAGTTCTTGGACAATATGAAAATTGTTCAATATCATCCCTAAACTTAAATTAATAGAAGGATAATGTTAGATATTTTCACGTTGTCTAGGGACAAGTTAGAATATTTACCGAAAGTTCAGGGACCATAGTAAACAAATTAGAAGTTACGAGATGGCATTGCATATTGATCTAAGTTTATGGACCACATCATATAGTAGACCAAAATTCATAGACCAATTTATATCATTATGCCAAGAAAGTACCATAGTAAGAAGTGTCGATCAATGTGCGAGATGCTCGGAGCGATCTCCGTGCATGGCTAATGGCATGTCTATATAGATTATTATTGGTATCGTAATTTTGCACTTTGATTTTATTTTTATTTTTTTAATTCTGGATACCTCAAACACTCGCAATACATAAATGTTGACACGTAGACTCGCACATTTTTTTTCCTTAATAATTTGAAATTTAATAATATTTGAAATATTGATGGGAAAGTGAAAAGTAGTGCTTTTTGCTTAAAGTTAGCTGTGAGCAACCATGCCTTCAAATTTTCTAAATTTGTTATCAAAAGTTATACCGTGATTTGACGTGTGGAGATTAAAGTATTAATGTGTTGGGTTCCAATAGCTATTTCTCAAGATAGTCGAAAGTAGGACTGTGCCCAAAAAGTTATGTGTGTTTGCCAACGATTTGCCAAGCAGCTCATGAAGTCCCTTGGATGAAAGTGGTGACCATTTTGAGTCAAAATTTGCCTTGGCAAAGCCAAAATGGTTGTCCTAATCTTCTTCCACGATTTGCAATCTCAGAGAGAGGGAGGGACTGTCGATGGCTTGCGACCCAAGTGAGATGGATCTCGCCTAGATTGATGTCGACCCCAGATAAGAGCCAGGGTAACGCAAACTCGGTGCCTCCGAGAGGGCCCTGCGACCTCCGATGATGGTGGTCGTCACCTTTGCAGAACTGCAAACATTTTTTTTTTTTTTTGCCCCTCATGTTTTCAAATATCTTTCATAGAAGTGAGTATTTTTCCCAGTACCAAGCACAACTCACTTTCAATTGACATTCTTTGACTCATTTCTGCCTTCATTCAAAGTTTTGAAGACAAAGCATTCCAAACTCTCCTTGAATCCTCATACATCTAATCCATGTCCGATCATTCGCTTTCCTCATTCGTTGGAGTCCATTTGTCCTTCCCACTATCATTTCTTTTGGTCAAAATGCCCATCCTACAATGAAGTGCTTTCAATTCCTCCTCTATGTGCCTACTATGATAATAGTGCCCCTCTCTAAAATTCATTCGCATTAGCAAAAACCAAATCCCTCTCATTAGTCGAAACGGCTTCCACAGGAGATACCATTTGGGAAGTGTACCCTTAGAATCGATCAAAGAAGCAGACCAATCGAAATGTGTGAAAATCGATTCGTATACCACCGATCGTTATAATAGAAGGTTTTAACGGTTACAACGAGATGCGAGGGCCAAAGCACTAGATGCAAAATGCAAGAACTTAAAATGGTATATGCTCAACATCAGCAATTCTAAATAGGGGGAAATTACATATAAACGTGGCAATTAAATAATGTAATTGTAAATTGTTCCTACCTTGAGCCATATATTACAAGTTTATCCTCTGCGCCATTAAAGGGACAATGCGGCTGTTTAATAGTATTTAGATCGATTTATGAGTTGCAAGATAGATTTGGGAACCCACTTAAAAACACTTCACGATTTGTGATGGCTATGGGATTTACCTTCTTCTTCTTTTTTAACTTTAGCTTTTTTTTTTTAATTATTTTGAATACAGATATGTTAATAATCAGATTCAGACCAAATGACGTTGTTTTAACTTCGTCATCATCACATAAAAGAGAAAAAATATTTTTTTAAAAAAGACCAAGTTAGCATTTTCCATTAGTCAAGTTGAACGGAGTTAACAGAAAGACTCAATTGTACTAATTAACAAATTTTAGGACTTGATTATACTTTTTGTAAGTTTATGATTTAATTATACTTTCGTAATAAGTATTAGGAGTTCTAGTGAATATATCCCTTTCTTTTTGCAACTCGAAATCCAAAAGCCATTCAGAAAAAATGAAACTTATCTTTTACAGGACTTAAGTTATCTATGTGATTTTGTGTGAACCGCAGAATACTTAATTAATTATTACCTGACATTTTTTTGTTCTGTGCAATGGCCACCAGTGGAGTCCAGTTTCTCACCTAAGGATCTTTAGATGGCAGATTTTCTTAACTACTGCTTAATCTTTGAATTTTCTACGATCTTTGTTTTGCGGAGTCCATAAACTTCACCAATTTGAAATTACAAAGCAGAGTTTTGAATGCGGTGGCAAAATGAAGGCGGTTTATCTTAAGTCGTGAAAATTACTATCGTTAAAAAGTCCAACCCAAAAGCTTACGCTAATAAGTAGAGGGAGACCGCATGAATATAAAGAATATATAGAACTCATTATCAAGTAATATGGGACAACAACAACTACTTCAATACCCTCTCACGTGCAAGCTGGCAACACATGGAATTTGATTAATAGAGGGTGTAGGCATAATTGCAAAAGGGATAACACTAGCTCTAATACCATGTTAGAAAGTTCAACACAAAAACTTAAGCTGATAAGTAGAGGAAGACCACATGAATATAAAGAGTATATATGATTCATTATCCATTATCAAACGATGTGGAACAACAACAATAACTTCAACAACTATTAATCGCAGATATCCTATTGGTAACGGGATTACTTAGCGATGTGAGTTTCGAAATTCTATGTCATAACTTGTTATGGTTTGGAGAACAATCAAAAGTTATCAGAATTAGATTAGGGCAAGATACGAGCGTCTCAAATACACCCCCTTTTCTTCCATGTTCATAGTATGAAAATCTGGCCAAAGAAATTTTTGGTATTCAAAGCACATCTGGTTCATTGTCAATCAAAAGACAGAATAGGACCGACGTCTCCCGTGGTCTTATGCATGTTTTGGCTTTGGCGAAGAATTTTCGTCCGACTGTGAAGTCCAAGGCATTCCTCTTCTCCATTTCGTTTTTGTTCCTTTGTCCTGGGATGGAAAGATGGGACCTTGCGGCAACCCACTAAAAGAAGAATATGAAAGTATCTTAGTAACATAAGTCGGGTCAAATACAAGTTATTAAATTTGTGTCACGTATAAATGTGTCAAAACTGATTAAATAGGTCAATTTGGGTCGCACAACCTATTTGCACTTTGAAAAATGGGGTCATACGCAGATTTCTTTAGTTTTCACTGGTGCTAGAAAATCCCAATCGTTACTGGTTGGTAATACCTATACAAAAAAATAAGAATATGCCGGCCAAATGCATAAGAGCATACGCTTTTAGAAAGTAAAGAAATTCCTTAGAATTGGGATTGTGCGGCAACATTAGATAGTGTCGATTCCTCTAATGGCGATTGTCGCCACTGGAAAGAAAGGACAGTAACAAGAACACGTTATATATAACATGGATCAACCCTTCAACATTCCCTAACTTGTCTACAAAGAGAGATAGAAAACTGAGAAAAAGATGAGTTCTTTCAAGAGGATTGCCACTGTGGTGCTTGTGTTATCATATCTTTACGACAAGGTCACCGGAGTTGATACGACGGTGGTGACCGGGTTATGCAACAACCAAGGGTTCAGTGGGTCAGGTCACGAGTCATACTATCACACTGCCTTGGAAAGAGTTTTCGAAGACTTGATTCATCAAACTCCAATCATGGACTTTAATCTCTACTGCGAATGCCACATAGAAGATGACAATGGTGGAGCCCTTGATGTTTTTCGGGGCCATGGTGGGTGCGACGTGAAGATTACGACATTGAATTGTGCCAATTGTAGGGTTGATGCAGTTCGTCAATGCAGAAATGAATGCCCTTCAAGATTAGGGACTACTTTTCAGCTGAAGGATTGCCGAGTTCGATACGAGATTTACCAATTTACAGATCAATGAATTTGCATCTAGTGGGTCATGAATGAGCTGTTCGATATGGTGTTGTGTCACCACCTAAAAATCGAAGTTTCCAATCTTAAGTTAACGGATTAACAAATTAATTACTTAGATTAATTAACTTAGCTCGAACTCTCCCAATATCTACCAAATCGTGACTTATGGTTTAAATGATTATCTTATAAAAGATTTTAAATTTTTGAAGCCGCCACTAATCGTTTTTTAGTAGGGCGATTAGAAACCTAAGTAAATTAGTGTGAGAACTAAAATACTTTTACCAACCAAAGATTTTAAGTTCGGGACTTGGTTACATTAATTTTTCAATTAATGTCCTTTCGATACTAATTCCATGAAAAATGTTTAATTTGGCAATTTTGATGAATTCTCACTTGAAGTTCAAAGGTACAATTTTTTTAGGATTTTTTTATGGATTTTTTTATGGATGAAATTTAAAATTCAAGTTGCAAAAATTAAAAGATAATTACCGCTATTTCTTTCGAATTAAGTTTCGATCTAAAGCCTGATAGATCGACTCTAAAATTTGAAATATCCGCTATGGAAATAATTCTATCTAAAGCCTGATAGATCGACTTATTTCCATGTATGCGGTTGCGAATTAGGAAATTTACCTAATCAATCACATTTTGAAATATTTTGGAAATTTTTTTGAGTATCTTCAGGAAATTTTCAAATTATTACAAGATTACATAAAATTCTCCAAAATGTTCACATCGAATCACAATCTTTCCAGTTTAAGCACAAGATATCTTGAGAATATTCAAATTTGATATGCAATCTTGCTCTAAATTTCAGCAATCCAAATTAAGCAATTAAATCCTTGTAGATATGCCAAATAATTCAAACAAGTAAAATTAGGAAAACAAGACAATCTTAATATTCAGATAGAATTTTACCTTATCTTAGGATTGTGATTTCCTAATTCGAACTTTGCTCAAAGATTGCACACCAAACCAAACTCGAGAGGAAGATTGATGGGCTACGGTTCCGTACGTCCAAGAGTTTTGTCAAGACTTGATTCGCAGCACTAATTTGGGCATAAATTCACCCTGATCAAAACGGGTTGAACAGCCACCAAACAGCAGCTAATTTTGCACCAACATATGGACGAACTTCGTAGTCCAATGAGAAGCAATTTGCCTTCGAACAGAAGCTGAAACTTGGACCGTGCAGCCACAACAGTCAGGACAACAATTGGATTGACGTGGCTTTAGCGGCTGGGACCATCCACGTTGAAGACAGGCATCAGTCTTCTCCTTTGAAAAAAAAAATTCCGAATTCCTTGTCAATCCCCCTATTCTGTTCTCCTCTCCTTCTCAATGTTGCCGTGTATTCTTTTTTTTTTTTTTTTTCCCTCCTCCTAATGGCGTGTGACAACAAGTCTTTATATAGAGCTAGGTTAAGCAATCCTAGAATAAAAAGCTTAATTGTTCTGCAGGTTTTCAATTAATAAATTAATTTTTCACTTGATATTTTAATTACAATTTTCGGCCCCTAATGATGATCATGGACTTTAGCCAAATCTTGTGCTCTTGTGGGCGCAGTCCAAGTAATCCAATTAAGCTCAAAACCTCGCCATCGATGCAAACGAAAAATGCAATGCATGAGAAAATAAAATATGCAAATCGTGAAGAAATATTTTTTGTGAGAATAAATTTTTATTTTTGTGCAATTTAAATGAAAAAAAGAAAAATTAAAATTTAGGTGTGGACAGGCGTGCCGACTAGATTTCTCGAAAATTTTAAGGAGCTGCTCCAGACTTTAATTGATGTTTTCTGGTATTGTTGTGCTATTTATTGCACGATTAAGACTCAAATAGTGCAATAATGTCCCGACACTTGTCGTGAATTTTTTGAATAAGACAAATATTTCGGCATATCCTTTCTTCATACTTTCGTTTCCTAACTGAATCGAAGAAATGGGAAAGTTTTCTCCCTAGAAACATGGACGTCCACTGCAGGGAAAGTTGAAAACTGGGGTCGCCTTCCGGCCTCTCCCACAACCGTCTCCATTTCTGATGTTGGCGAGAACGCTCGTCGCTGTGGTGGGACGTTTAAGTAGCGTCCCTATACTTTCCTTAGGAACTTCGTTCTCGTCGCCGCGCCAAAGCCCGGGGACGTGTTTTGTTACTGCCTTCCGAAGCTGACAACCGACGCGCCGCCCCCCTTTCGAGTCGGCATATGGGGACGCTAGAAGGATGTCTTAAGCGGGGACATGAGATGAACGTCCACGGCAGGGGTGACTCGTAGTTTTCCCTGTTTGCATTCTCAATTTGTAAACAGGTTCACTTCGGGGAAGATTTTCTCCCCATGTGCCTTTTTCCTGATCCTTTTTCACAAACAGTGGTTTCTTGCTTCTTCTCTTTTCGCCTTCACATGATCCATGTAAACTAGAGGTGAGCAAACCACACCATGACCGCCCGAACCAGACTGGGACCGGTAGTCCGGTTCCCGATTCTAGAGAGCAGCGGTCCGATTCGCGGTTCTGAAAATTGAAATCGGTAGCCGGACTGTCCGATTCCAGGGACATAAAACCAGAGTGGACCAGTTGATTTTTTTTTTTAATGTAACCTAAAGTTACATTGCACCTTTCTCTTAATCTAACAACAAAGCACCTTTCTCTTAAAAAAAAAAAATGTTGCAGTCTCTCGGTATGTTAATAATTCTGCTCATGATAGGCTGTGAAAGTAGGGAAAGAGAATGCCAAGAAAGCCCCCCAAAAAAAAATGAAAAGGAAAGCTGTTGTAGCAATGTGATACTGCTTCACCTAAATATTATTTATGTGTTTGAGAGAGAGAGAGCTATATTCTTGGGATCAAACCGGACTGGTGGTCATGTTAACGATTCCAAGGCATCGCCTGGGAACTAGATTAGACCAACAATCCAGTCAAGTTCCGAAAAATAGGAATCGGGACCACTGGTTCGGTTTTCAGTTCTTGAGGAGAACCGGACCGAATCGGGAGCTGATCACCCCTAATATAAACCCATTTTAATACCTACACATAAGAACAGAACAGCGCCTAAGCAAACTACCGAATCTAATAACATACCATGTCGTAATATTAACGCGGAAAGTATTGGATCTTTCAATTTATGTCAATGCGAAACCATCCAAAAGCCACGAAATTTGGGTGCAATTATTATAATTGAGAAAAAAAAAATTTAAGTATTTCCATAGTTAAGAAAAATGGTTCATTTATCGTAGTGAACGGGGGCAAGAAAAGATGGTTTGTTGCCCGCCATAGTTACATGGTACTCAAATCAAACGCTCGGAACAGGAATCAAAATGCACACAGCGTAACAACCGAAAAGCGATGATGTTTTGTTCAAGGCATCGAGGACTTTTCCTCCCCCCAACGCTGTCCTATCGTTTGGTTGTACCTAATTTGCCTACTCTTCTTCTTCTCCTTCTTCCTGATCCGTCCCTTTCACCTAACCACACACCCCGCAATTTTATCTGCTATTGTATTGTTTCGTCCAATTATTGGTTCATCACGGCAAAGCACTCGCGCATGTTTAAATTTCACCGAATTCGAATGTTGGGATGGTTGGATTCAGTGCAAAATCAAGTCGAAGTAAAATGTAAAACAAGAAAGAAAAATCGAAACACGAGATTTTATCTCGGCTCACCTATAAATTATCACCACGTCCAGCAGAGGATTTCACTAGAATTAGCACATTGCACCTCTTATTACATCATTCAATTACAAACGAAAAAGAGTATATATAATAGTAGTTATTCATGAATCCAACCTCAAACTACTAATGAAAAAATATGGGCTTAAGTCATAAAAGCCCTATGATGTTTATGAGGCATTGCCCCCTGAGACCCCCTGCTTTCTTGTTACACGGAAGTATGAACCACACTTCAGCAAGAATGCATTCCAATCGAGAAACTCTTGGGTGGTTCTTATATGTGGATCCATTGATTCATGTTCTTTCACCAAACCCGTATTGTCTATTTGATCTCGAAGCATCAACCCCCCATAATGTTAGTTCCGGATCAAAGGAATCGTCCGTTGGACATTAAAAAAAAAAAAAGAGTAATTCCAACATACCCCGCTATCCATGAAAAGTTTTTGTTGCATTACAGCACGTATCATGGTACATCGGTACCTCTTGACAGGGTTTTCGTGACTTCGTCGTCGATAACACATCGTAATTGACGAGCGTCCGACAACTAACTCCCGATGCCCGGGGATTGAAATGAAAATTCCTCTGGTTGATAATTGTAGAAAACGAAAGAAGCACGAAATTCTCCGGTCAACCGCCATTACCAATCTCACGGCTTTTAAAACCCCCCCGGTAGGACCGTGGACCGTAGGTCAGTGTCTAAATCTCGAACAGCGATGGGAACGACGAGGACATGTTACGCATCCCCACTATGATTATGATGGGCGAAACAAAGAAAGACTCAGATTCGTCCATTTACCCATTTGTTTACTCCCGAAGAAAATTATCAAAAAAGTCTTAAACTTATTATCATTATGTTAATTCGATATTAAATTTTTTTTTTTTACCAATCGAGTCATAAACCTTGTGCATTTATAACAATTCAGCCCATTTGGCTGATCGGAACTAACGTAAATAATTTTTAATAATATTTTTTTAACTTTCCAATTTGTAATTACTTTCTTATTTTTTTTTTCCATCTTCATCCTCCAGCCAGTCGTGGACCTCGATTGAAGCTTGCCCCTATTAGCAACTCAAGATGACGAGGGTTGGGCTTGCCCTCACCTGCCGCTGGTGAGGCACCTTTTTTTTATTTTCCCCTTTTGGCCTTGGGTAACCACCCATTTTCCTTTTATTCCCACTTACCCCTCGTTTACTAATTACATTAACTATTCTAATGCAATTTGACTTTCAATAGAAAAAAGGTGCAACCAACCAAAGGAAAAAGGATGAAAAGGAAAGAACAAACTACCAACTTCGCACTAAACACTACGCTAGTGAAGTTCCTCACTTGCACCTACGGAGCAACAGCCAAGTCTTTCCTTTTTTTTGGTAGAAACAAGAACTTCATTACTAAAAACTGAGATTACACAGCAACCTCTTACTTGGGTTACAAATACGATGAACGTGGCACGATTCTGCCACTACAGTCATGCCTAAACACATTTGTCACGACGTTGCGTAGAAAACGAGAAATGATCGATGTTCCGAAAAACCGGGTAATGCCCAAATATGCATGATTGTGCACCGGCCGATGGTTCAAGGTCCGAGCCGAACAGGATTACGGGTGGATTAACACGCGAACTCGAGCATTATTGAGATAAGGGCCAATGCAGGTAGTGCTCCAGTAACTTTCGGGGTCCCTATCATAGACAGTTGGGAGTTAACCCCGACATATAGGACCGCCGTAAATGCATTCTAAGACCTGAGAAAACGAGGAAGAAGGCCCGAACCTTGTTCTGTCTAATTCTCGTACTTAAGGAGTCATGAAGTGACGACCACGATGCTTGGAGCCTTGGAGACCGATGTGATTGCGTTTTGGTCCTAACTTTAAAATAATAAAAAAAAAACCAATAATAAAAAGCGGAGGAGATAAGGCGAGACCCGTCCGCCACCGACGGGGACTCCGCAATCAAAAAAGCCGGGTCGTCACCCGTACACCCAAATTAACCCGTGAAGCACGAGTCAACTCACTCGACTTTCTCCCTCCAAGAAAAAGGAAAAATCTCCGTCTCCTCCACGGGCGCATATAAGCTCGGACACTTCCCCACGCTCTTCGTTCCCAACGCTCGCCGTCGCTTTTTCTTCAACCCTTCCCCACTTCTCTTTCTCTCTCTCGTCTGCCCCTCCTTCTACGCGATGCCGCAGGCGGATCTGGAAGCTGTTGGCTCCGCCTGCGCCGGCAAAATCTCCTGCGAGACTGTTGCCGGCGGCGCCGGCGCCGCCGGCAACAGTCTCGCAGGAGATTTTGCCGGCGCAGGCGGAGCCAACAGCTTCCAGATCCGCCTGCGGCATCGCGTAGAAGGAGGGGCAGACGAGAGAGAGAAAGAGAAGTGGGGAAGGGTTGAAGAAAAAGCGACGGCGAGCGTTGGGAACGAAGAGCGTGGGGAAGTGTCCGAGCTTATATGCGCCCGTGGAGGAGACGGAGATTTTTCCTTTTTCTTGGAGGGAGAAAGTCGAGTGAGTTGACTCGTGCTTCACGGGTTAATTTGGGTGTACGGGTGACGACCCGGCTTTTTTGATTGCGGAGTCCCCGTCGGTGGCGGACGGGTCTCGCCTTATCTCCTCCGCTTTTTATTATTGGTTTTTTTTTTATTATTTTAAAGTTAGGACCAAAACGCAATCACATCGGTCTCCAAGGCTCCAAGCATCGTGGTCGTCACTTCATGACTCCTTAAGTACGAGAATTAGACAGAACAAGGTTCGGGCCTTCTTCCTCGTTTTCTCAGGTCTTAGAATGCATTTACGGCGGTCCTATATGTCGGGGTTAACTCCCAACTGTCTATGATAGGGACCCCGAAAGTTACTGGAGCACTACCTGCATTGGCCCTTATCTCAATAATGCTCGAGTTCGCGTGTTAATCCACCCGTAATCCTGTTCGGCTCGGACCTTGAACCATCGGCCGATGCACAATCATGCATATTTGGGCATTACCGGTTTTTCGGAACATCGATCATTCTCGTTTTCTACGCAACGTCGTGACAAATGTGTTTAGGCATGACTGTAGTGGCAGAATCGTGCCACGTTCATCGTATTTGTAACCCAAGTAAGAGGTTGCTGTGTAATCTCAGTTTTTAGTAATGAAGTTCTTGTTTCTACCAAAAAAAAGGAAAGACTTGGCTGTTGCTCCGTAGGTGCAAGTGAGGAACTTCACTAGCGTAGTGTTTAGTGCGAAGTTGGTAGTTTGTTCTTTCCTTTTCATCCTTTTTCCTTTGGTTGGTTGCACCTTTTTTCTATTGAAAGTCAAATTGCATTAGAATAGTTAATGTAATTAGTAAACGAGGGGTAAGTGGGAATACAAGGAAAATGGGTGGTTACCCAAGGCCAAAAGGGGAAAAAAATAAAATAAAAGGTGCCTCACCAGCGGCAGGTGAGGGCAAGCCCAACCCTCGTCATCTTGAGTTGCTAATAGGGGCAAGCTTCAATCGAGGTCCACGACTGGCTGGAGGATGAAGATGGAAAAAAAATAAGAAAGTAATTACAAATTGGAAAGTTAAAAAAATATTATTAAAAATTATTTACGTTAGTTCCGATCAGCCAAATGGGCTGAATTGTTATAAATGCACAAGGTTTATGACTCGATTGGTAAAAAAAAAAAATTTAATATCGAATTAACATAATGATAATAAGTTTAAGACTTTTTGATAATTTTCTTCGGGAGTAAACAAATGGGTAAATGGACGAATCTGAGTCTTTCTTTGTTTCGCCCATCATAATCATAGTGGGGATGCGTAACATGTCCTCGTCGTTCCCATCGCTGTTCGAGATTTAGACACTGACCTACGGTCCACGGTCCTACCGGGGGGTTTTAAAAGCCGTGAGATTGGTAATGGCGGTTGACCGGAGAATTTCGTGCTTCTTCGTTTTCTACAATTATCAACCAGAGGAATTTTCATTTCAATCCCCGGGCATCGGGAGTTAGTTGTCGGACGCTCGTCAATTACGATGTGTTATCGACGACGAAGTCACGAAAACCCTGTCAAGAGGTACCGATGTACCATGATACGTGCTGTAATGCAACAAAAACTTTTCATGGATAGCGGGGTATGTTGGAATTACTCTTTTTTTTTTTTTAATGTCCAACGGACGATTCCTTTGATCCGGAACTAACATTATGGGGGGTTGATGCTTCGAGATCAAATAGACAATACGGGTTTGGTGAAAGAACATGAATCAATGGATCCACATATAAGAACCGCCCAAGAGTTTCTCGATTGGAATGCATTCTTGCTGAAGTGTGGTTCGTACTTCCGTGTAACAAGAAAGCAGGGGGGTCTCAGGGGGCAATGCCTCATAAACATCATAGGGCTTTTATGACTTAAGCCCATATTTTTTCATTAGTAGTTTGAGGTTGGATTCATGAATAACTACTATTATATATACTCTTTTTCGTTTGTAATTAAATGATGTAATAAGAGGTGCAATGTGCTAATTCTAGTGAAATCCTATGCTAGACGTGGTGATAATTTATAGGTGAGCCGAGATAAAATCTCGTGTTTCGATTTTTCTTCTTGTTTTACATTTTACTTCGACTTGATTTTGCACTGAATCCCAACCATCCCAACATTCGAATTCGGTGAAATTTAAACATGCGCGAGTGCTTTGCCGTGATGAACCAATAATTGGACGAAACAATACAATAGCAGATAAAATTGCGGGGTGTGTGGTTAGGTGAAAGGGACGGATCAGGAAGAAGGAGAAGAAGAAGAGTAGGCAAATTAGGTACAACCAAACGATAGGACAGCGTTGGGGGGAGGAAAAGTCCTCGATGCCTTGAACAAAACATCATCGCTTTTCGGTTGTTACGCTGTGTGCATTTTGATTCCTGTTCCGAGCGTTTGATTTGAGTACCATGTAACTATGGCGGGCAACAAAACCATCTTTTCTTGCCCCCGTTCACTACGATAAATGAACCATTTTTCTTAACCATGGAAATACTTAAATTTTTTTTTCTCAATTATAATAATTGCACCCAAATTTCGTGGCTTTTGGATGGTTTCGCATTGACATAAATTGAAAGATCCAATACTTTCCGCGTTAATATTACGACATGGTATGTTATTAGATTCGGTAGTTTGCTTAGGCGCTGTTCTGTTCTTATGTGTAGGTATTAAAATGGGTTTATATTAGGGGTGATCAGCTCCCGATTCGGTCCGGTTCTCCTCAAGAACTGAAAACCGAACCGGTGGTCCCGATTCCTATTTTTCGGAACTTGACTGGATTGTTGGTCTAATCTAGTTCCCAGGCGATGCCTTGGAATCGTTAACATGACCACCAGTCCGGTTTGATCCCAAGAATATAGCTCTCTCTCTCTCAAACACATAAATAATATTTAGGTGAAGCAGTATCACATTGCTACAACAGCTTTCCTTTTCATTTTTTTTTGGGGGGCTTTCTTGGCATTCTCTTTCCCTACTTTCACAGCCTATCATGAGCAGAATTATTAACATACCGAGAGACTGCAACATTTTTTTTTTTTAAGAGAAAGGTGCTTTGTTGTTAGATTAAGAGAAAGGTGCAATGTAACTTTAGGTTACATTAAAAAAAAAAAACTGGTGGTCTACTCTGGTTTTATGTCCCTGGAACCACGAATCGGACAGTCCGGCTACCGATTTCAATTTTCAGAACCGCGAATCGGACCGCTACTCTCTAGAATCGGGAACCGGACTACCAGTCCCAGTCTGGTTCGGGCGGTTATGGTGTGGTTTGCTCACCTCTAGTTTACATGGATCATGTGAAGGCGAAAAGAGAAGAAGCAAGAAACCACTGTTTGTGAAAAAGGATCAGGAAAAAGGCACATGGGGAGAAAATCTTCCCCGAAGTGAACCTGTTTACAAATTGAGAATGCAAACAGGGAAAACTACGAGTCACCCCTGCCGTGGACGTTCATCTCATGTCCCCGCTTAAGACATCCTTCTAGCGTCCCCATATGCCGACTCGAAAGGGGGGCGGCGCGTCGGTTGTCAGCTTCGGAACGCAGTAACAAAACACGTCCCCGGGCTTTGGCGCGGCGACGAGAACGAAGTTCCTAAGGAAAGTATAGGGACGCTACTTAAACGTCCCACCACAGCGACGAGCGTTTCGCCACCAGAAATGGAGACGGTTGTGGGAGAGGCCGGAAGACGACCCCAGTTTTCAACTTTCCCTGCAGTGAACGTCCATGTTTCTAGGGAGAAAACTTTCCCATTTCTTCGATTCAGTTAGGAAACGAAAGTATGAAGAAAGGATATGCCGAAATATTTGTCTTATTCAAAAAATTCACGACAAGTGTCGGGACATTATTGCACTATTTGATTCTTAATCGTGCAATAAATAGCACAACAATACCAGAAAACATCAATTAAAGTCTGGAGCAGCTCCTTAAAATTTTCGAGAAATCTAGTCGGCACGCCTGTCCACACCTAAATTTTAATTTTTCTTTTTTTCATTTAAATTGCACAAAAATAAAAATTTATTCTCACAAAAAATATTTCTTCACGATTTGCATATTTTATTTTCTCATGCATTGCATTTTTCGTTTGCATCGATGGCGAGGTTTTGAGCTTAATTGGATTACTTGGACTGCGCCCACAAGAGCACAAGATTTGGCTAAAGTCCATGATCATCATTAGGGGCCGAAAATTGTAATTAAAATATCAAGTGAAAAATTAATTTATTAATTGAAAACCTGCAGAACAATTAAGCTTTTTATTTTAGGATTGCTTAACCTAGCTCTATATAAAGACTTGTTGTCACACGCCATTAGGAGGAGAAAAAAAAAAAAAAAAGAATACACGGCAACATTGAGAATGAGAGGAGAACAGAATAAAGGGATTGACAAGGAATTCGGAATTTTTTTTTTCAAAAGAGAAGACTGATGCCTGTCTTCAACGTGGATGGTCCCAGCCGCTAAAGCCACGTCAATCCAATTGTTGTCCTGACTGTTGTGGCTGCACGGTCCAAGTTTCAGCTTCTGTTCGAAGGCAAATTGCTTCTCATTGGACTACGAAGTTCGTCCATATGTTGGTGCAAAATTAGCTGCTGTTTGGTGGCTGTTCAACCCGTTTTGATCACTGTTCAGGGTGAATTTATGCCCAAATTAGTGCTGCGAATCAAGTCTTGACAAAACTCTTGGACGTACGGAACCGTAGCCCATCAATCTTCCTCTCGAGTTTGGTTTGGTGTGCAATCTTTGAGCAAAGTTCGAATTAGGAAATCACAATCCTAAGATAAGGTAAAATTCTATTCTTGAATATTAAGATTGTCTTGTTTTCCTAATTTTACTTGTTTGAATTATTTGGCATATCTACAAGGATTTAATTGCTTAATTTGGATTGCTGAAATTTAGAGCAAGATTGCATATCAAATTTGAATATTCTCAAGATATCTTGTGCTTAAACTGGAAAGATTGTGATTCGATGTGAACATTTTGGAGAATTTTATGTAATCTTGTAATAATTTGAAAATTTCCTGAAGATACTCAAAAAAATTTCCAAAATATTTCAAAATGTGATTGATTAGGTAAATTTCCTAATTCGCAACCGCATACATGAAAATAAGTCGATCTATCAGGCTTTAGATAGAATTATTTCCATAGCGGATATTTCAAATTTTAGAGTCGATCTATCAGGCTTTAGATCGAAACTTAATTCGAAAGAAATAGCGGTAATTATCTTTTAATTTTTGCAACTTGAATTTTAAATTTCATCCATAAAAAAATCCATAAAAAAATCCTAAAAAAATTGTACCTTTGAACTTAAGTGAGAATTCATCAAAATTGCCAAATTAAACATTTTTCATGGACATTAATTGAAAAATTAATGTAACCAAGTCCCGAACTTAAAATCTTTGTTGGTAAAAGTATTTTAGTTCTCACACTAATTTACTTAGGTTTCTAATCGCCCTACTAAAAAACGATTAGTGGCGGCTTCAAAAATTAAAATCTTTTATAAGATAATCATTTAAACCATAAGTCACGATTTGGTAGATATTGGGAGAGTTCGAGCTAAGTTAATTAATCTAAGTAATTAATTTGTTAATCCGTTAACTTAAGATTGGAAACTTCGATTTTTAGGTGGTGACACAACACCATATCGAACAGCTCATTCATGACCCACTAGATGCAAATTCATTGATCTGTAAATTGGTAAATCTCGTATCGAACTCGGCAATCCTTCAGCTGAAAAGTAGTCCCTAATCTTGAAGGGCATTCATTTCTGCATTGACGAACTGCATCAACCCTACAATTGGCACAATTCAATGTCGTAATCTTCACGTCGCACCCACCATGGCCCCGAAAAACATCAAGGGCTCCACCATTGTCATCTTCTATGTGGCATTCGCAGTAGATTAAAGTCCATGATTGGAGTTTGATGAATCAAAGTCTTCGAAAACTCTTTCCAAGGCAGTGTGATAGTATGACTCGTGACCTGACCCACTGAACCCTTGGTTGTTGCATAACCCGGTCACCACCGTCGTATCAACTCCGGTGACCTCGTCGTAAAGATATGATAACACAAGCACCACAGTGGCAATCCTCTTGAAAGAACTCATCTTTTTCTCAGTTTTCTATCTTTCTTTGTAGACAAGTGCGGAATGTTGAAGGTTGATCCATGTTATATATAACATGTTCTTGTTACTGTCCTTTCTTTCCAGTGGCGACAATCGCCATTAGAGGAATCGACACTATCTAATGTTGCCGCACAATCCCAATTCTAAGGAATTTCTTTACTTTCTAAAAGCATATGTTCTTACATTTGGCCGGCATATTCTTATTTTTTTTACAGGTATTACCGACCAGTAACGATTGGGATTTTCTAGCACCAGTGAAAACTAAAGAAATCTGCATATGACCCCATTTTTCAAAGTGCAAATAGGTTGTGCGACCCAAATTGACCTATTTAATCGGTTTTGACACATTTATACGTGACACAAATTTGATAACTTGTATTTGACCCGACTTATATTACTAAGACACTTCCATATTCTTTCTTTGTGGATTGCCGCAAGGTCCATCTTTCCATCCCAGGACAAAGGAACAAAAACGAACGAATGGAGAAGAGGAATGCCTTGGACTTCACAGTCGGACGAAATCCTTCGCAAAGCCAAAAGATGCGTAAGACCACGGGAGACTCGGTCCTATTCTGCCTTTTGATTGACAATGAACCAGTTGTGCTTTGAATACCAAAAAATTTCTTTGGGCCAGATTTTCATACAATGAACACGGAAGAAAAGGGGTGTATTTGAGTACGCTCGTGATCTTGCCCTAATCTAATTCTGATAAATTTTGATTGTTCTCCAACCATAACAAGTTTATGACGATAGAATTTCGAAACTCACATCGCTAAGTAATCCGTTACCAATAGGATATCTGCGATTAATAGTTGTTGAAGTTATTGTTGTTGTTCCACATCGTTTGATAATGGATAATGAATCATATATACTCTTATATTCATGTGGTCTTCCTCTACTTATCAGCTTAAGTTTTTGGGTTTTCTAACATGGTATTAGAGTTAGGTGTATACACTTTTGGGCAATTATGCTACACCCTCTATTAATCAAATTCCATGTGTCGCCGGCTTGCACGTGAGAGGGTATTGAAGTATTTGTTGTTGTCCCATATTACTTGATAATGAGTTCTATATATTCTTTATATTTCATGCGGTCTCCTCTACTTATTAGCATAAGCTTTTGGGTTGGACTTTTAACGATAGTAATTTTCACGACTTAAGATAAACTGCCTTCATTTCCCACCGCATTCAAACTTCTGCTTTGTATTTCAAATTGGTGAATGTTTATGGACTCCGCAAAAGTCAAATTAAAAAAAAGAAATAGAAAAGAAAAAAAAAATTACAATCAAGATAGAAGAAAATTCAAGATTTAAGGCAGTAGTTATCATAGAAAATCTGCCTATCTAGAAGATCGCTTATGTGGACTGGGTACATCAATTGGTGGCCTTGCAGCGAAGCAAAAAAATTTCAGGTAATAATTAATTAAGTATTCTGGGCGGGGAACACAAATCACATAGTATATACTAACGGGGGGGGGAGTTCCTTAAAAGATAAGTTGCATTTTTCTGAATGGCTTTTGGATTCGATGTTCAAAGAAGGATATATTCAGCTAGAACTCCTGAATTACTTATTAGCGAAAGTTTTGATATTTAAATTCATAAAATCTTACAAAAAGTTAGATATATCCAAGTCCTAAAATTTGTTTAATATTCGTAGGGCAGATTGAGTCTTTCTGTTAACTCCGTTCAACTGAGCTATATGGGAAAGATGGTCTAACTTGGTCTTTTTTAATAAATATTTTTCTCTGTGTGATGACGACGAAGTAAAACAACGTCTT